>JACFYI010003243.1:13947-24403 GCA_014898755.1 Handroanthus guayacan | reverse complement strand
AATCTCTCTAGTCCATAGTCCATTCTCTGTTTGTTCGAACTGAAACGATTGACTAAGTTTCTAAAATATCCGTTCTATCGTTGTAGTCAATCAAACATGTTAATAGCTCCCTGATTTTGATATGACTGTACTGTCCTGACTGTTCATAGCCTACTGTTTTGACTATCTGTTGGGCCCAGAGGATTTATATGAGTATCGGATTGGGCAACAACGGGTTGTCAATACGAGCTCGTATAAATCCTCATCTGTGGGATTAATCCGGGCGACCCTGGAGGTAGGGTTCTGAGGGATTAATCTAAAAGCACGTACGTCGACTGTGCTTCTCTGTATCTGTTGCTCTTTCGAGAGTTGGAGGGATAAGGATTTTATATGATTATATTGAAGATATAAGGGTGATAGACCTACCAAATGCCTGTTTCTGCTTGATGACTCGAATGTGATACCTGTTATTAACTGATCTGTTTATTCTGAATGTTCTGAACTGCTTATTGATATCACATTCTTGTCCTATTGTCAATATGCTTATTGTTTGGAACTCTCTCGATTCTCTCATCATGCCATAAGTTTTGCTAGGTCGTGTGACTCATGATTTCATACTAATATGTAGGATCTTAAGCCTTGGATTATCTGCTAAAGATTCGAGCCTACCTAGTATAATATTGTTTCTGGTACTGTTTAAGCATGTAGTAGCTTGACTAGATTTTTGAACTTTTGGGCTGTATATAGATAGTTGAGCTTATTTTGAGATGATATGTAATATGTATGAACATGTCTAGTATGAATGAATTTCCGATGGATTTGGTTTGATTTGGACATGATAGTCCTCGTTTCGGTTTTAGTATGTATCCCGAATGCGAGTGACGTTCCGGATCACGGGACGGACGTACTATCGTGACCTGGGATCTTATACTAAACGAAGAAAATATTACGATTTAACAATAAAAAATTTTATTTCAATTGAATTCGGCCAAAATATTATTTTAGACCCAACCAAATAAATAGTTGGCCAAGAATGAAGCCCAATTTTAAAGCCCCATTCCTATTTTTAATAAAATGAAGAAAATAATAAATAAATAAATAAATAAATAAATGAAAACACACACACACACATACACAAAAGGAATCGGAAGACCCCAAAAAAAAAAAAAAAAAAAAATCAAGCATCCTTAAGAGATAATGACCATGTGATGAAAATCAAAATAAATCCCAACATCTTCCAACTCATCATCCAACCAATTCATTGCCAACTTCAAAAAATTCACAAAAATGCAATCTTCTCTCCAACTTGGAAGACATTTTATGTGTATATATAGGAGTGTGTAGCAAAAAGAAGCCATTTCCTTCTTCATTTTCTTCATCTTGGCTGAACACTACAAATATATATATATATATATATATTTCCTTAACACCCCATTTTACTTCTCTTTTGATCATCATCCAAATTTAAGGGGAATTAGTAAGATTTGCCTAGATCAATTAACTTGATAAGTTCAGGTTCAATTTGAAGATATAATAGTGAAGTTTGAGATAAATATGATTTGAATGAATTCTTTGGATGTGTAAGAGGTTGGCTTGGAGATAACTTAAAGAAACATCAAGTTTAGACTCTTGCATACAAGGGTAAGGATCATGACTTTGCTCAACTTCATTTTATTCATGTTTATGCTCATGATTCCCTATTGATTTGTTATGTTGATATGAGCTAGCTTCCTTATTTTATTGATTATTCATTGATTTCCATGATTGAATGAGTTTTGTTGTGTTGATTGTTAAATGAGTTTCTTTGTTGGTGGATCATAAATATGGATTTAGTGGATATAAGAAGATTATTAGACCATCAAACTTGAGATTTACAACTTGTTTAATTTGGACTTTTAAACTAAG
This sequence comes from Handroanthus guayacan, assembly GCA_014898755.1. Lineage (NCBI taxonomy): Eukaryota > Viridiplantae > Streptophyta > Magnoliopsida > Lamiales > Bignoniaceae > Handroanthus > Handroanthus guayacan. The sequence goes on along the minus strand of JACFYI010003243.1, from coordinate 22,519 downwards.
CACATGACTCACTCGGGTAGCCACTGCCTCTACTTTATTTCTCAATTTTCAAGCTTGAAAACTTGACTTCTCCTATTCCAAATGTAACAACCCGAAAATTTTCCTAATTATATTTAAATTATATCTTTTCCAACCCGAATTTTTCCGATTATTTAGAATGATTTTCTCAGTAAAGAATTTTCACTTCCAAAATTTTTCTTTCAACCCAAGTTTATTAAAAATACCTCATGTACTTCAAAAATTTCATTTTGACCCAAAGAATCTTATAATTATGTTTTTGATCCCTTAGTTTCAAAAATTCAAACCTTAACGCTGTTTTCAATCGCTATTGTCCGAAAATTCTTAAATGGTGAAAATATTATGATTTAGCAACTGAAAATTCTCTAATTAAATATCAAAATGAGAAAATTTTCCTAATTAAATCATTAAACTCTCAACTTTAATCAGTAAATGTTTTATAATGCTTTTGAAAAAAAACTTCAAATTGGTATTCAATCTGTAAACGTTTTTTCACCAATTTAAGATTTTTACCATAATGAAAAATATTTTATCATTTTAAAAAATAAAACCAAATGTGGCCCAAAAATATTATTTCAAATCCAACCAAATAAATATTTGGCCCAATAATTAAGTCCAAAATTTGAGCCCAATTTTAGAGCCCAAATCCAATTTTGATTAGAAAAAAATTTCCCCACACACACACTCCCTCGGACACACACACACACACAGAGACACACAGACACACAAATTTTTTTGGAGATAATTGGCATGTGAGTGAAATCAAAAGGAATCCAATTTAAGCCAACTCATCCCCCAAGATACTCATTGCCAATTTCAATAAATTTGTAAAATGGCCATTAAGTCTTCTCTTCACTTGATCAATATTTAAGTGTGTATATGTGAGTGTGTATAATGATAACTTCTCCTTCTTCATTTCCTCCTATGGCCGAGCAAGGAAAAAAATAAAAATTTGATCCAACTCTCTTCAACTTTTCTTGTTCATTTCTCTTCCCTTTTTCTCACTATCATACATCTAAATATACCTATTTTCAAGCCAACTTAAAGGGAAAATAGTAAGATTTTACATCTTCTATTACTTTGGTAAGTGAGTTCGATCTTTAGAGGTGGTGGCCAGTGAATAAATAAGATGTTTAATGGTTCTTTTGATTGTTAGAAGGATAGCTTAAGGTGATCAAAGAAAAAATCAAGAATTAGACTCTTAGCAACCAAGGTAAGAATCATGGCTATGTTTTCCTTGTTTCTAGCTACCTTTATGTTATCCATGATCATGAAGTATTGAAATTTTTACTTGCTTTGCAGAATCTATTGGTGATGAATTGGGAATGAGTCTATTTTTGCTTGTTTTTGAGCTTGTTGTTCTTGAGCTTGTTTGTTCCATGGGTCATGAACATGTATCTTGTGAATATAGGGGATTTATTGGATCATCACACTTAGAATCGGTAACTAGATGATTTTATGAACTAAGTAAAGTTTTGCAAACAAGATTTTGTTCTCGGGTAGCTACTAACAGTGCACATACCTTATTTTAAAAATTTGAAAACCCCACTTATACTACTCCAAAAATTACAAATAAGATACCGTTGGAAACCTCATCGAGTCTAGATGTTATTAAGATAAAAAATCACCCAAAAAAAATGAGAAAAATGATAGATAAATCCAATTGAACTTAACCTACCATTTCGGACAAAACAGAGGAGGCCTCTGTCATACCCTCAATTTCAAAAATTTGTAACTTGACATCTTCATATCCAAAAGATGTTTGAAACCTTATCGAGTGTCATTAGTGTTAAGATCAAGAATCACTCAAAATCATGGAGAAAAATAATCAAAAATATCTTTAGAACCAAACTTGCTAGATTATCCAGGGATCAGGGGAGTTATTGGAGTGAACCTTGCAACATCTTTCACTTTCAAAATTTCAAAATCAATCTATCCTTCACCAAATTAGCCCCAAAATTAGCAGTTGAAAACCTTGTTAAGTTTAAATGATTTTAGACTTAAGAAACACTGAAAAATATGGATAAACACACCCAAAAACATTTTAAGAACTTAACCTTCCAAACTGATCAAGGTTTGCAGCAGACTTTTAGGTTAATTTGAAAATTTTACAAATGAAAAATTGCTCATCGAATTTTAGATATAAAATCACTGTTAGAAAGCTTGCCGAGTCTAGATAGTCATAGAGCTAAAGTATAAATTTTAACTCATTGAGACATATCCAGAAAAATGCTAGAGCTACGACTGCTAGGATTGAATCGTAGATTTTATATGATATAAAGATGTAGTCTAGTATCTAAATGATCTTGATGTTCATAGGTCAAATTAGCTCGAAGGATTAAACGATCTCAATATCATCTTGGGGCTTAAAACTTAAGGACTAGAGGTAAGGGTTATTACTATAGTCATTCTTGAATTTTCTTCCATGATAATGTTTTGAGCCTTGTTCTTATTCTTGGAAACATTGAGATTTGGACTTATTGAACATCTTATTAAATATCTTGGTGCCATATGCTTGTTTGATCGTCGTTGGACATAAGAAACTCAGGATAACATTTAGAAATACTTGAGTTGAAATTCTAATACTTTGATAATGAGGTTTTGGACAAAATACATATGAACTTTAACTTGGACAAAAAAAATAAATTTTACGTGAATTTAGTTTTAATATATTTGTACCTGATTTTCATGATTTGAAATTATTACAAAAGCATAAATTTCTTTTTACTTATTTGAACATTTTGAAAATACAAAAATTTAAGTTTAAAACTTGCAAAAGGAGATGATTTCAAAACATGAAATTTTCATAAATGTTTCCTTGATTTATTAGAGTATTTCGAAAATATAAATATTTAAATTTTAAAGTGATTTGCCCAATTCTTCGATTTTAGTCCATGTCTCATCTTCTTTAAATGTTTTGATGTTCAAATTGATCTTCTTATGTTCAATGATTCGTTCTAAACCTTATATCCAATATTCAAATGCATCTGTTATTGATTCAATGAAAAATTTCATTATTATGTCCAAATTCTTGAAACTTATTACATGATTGTTGGGCTCAGGGAACCTCAAGAGGGACACTGGGCGGCGTCAGGCCGACAGATGGACCTTTGGTAGGTTTTTCGAACAATTGGACCTAAGCTTGGTTCCAATTGTGGATAGTTTTGTAGAGATCTGGAGTAGATTTTTCAAAGATTAATCCTAAGGTTCACCGTCGACCGTGCTGCAGCAACTGGCCTTTCACTATCATTGTGAGTAACTACTCTGGGGTGGTTTGGAGGGATAAGGAAATTGTTATTGTTTGGATGTTATAAAGGTGACAGATCTACCAAATACTAGTCCAACAATATTTATTTTGATATTCATATTTATTGCTAAAATTTGAGCTTATGATTTGATATATTATGGATTGTATTGTTATGAATATCAAATTGCTATTATTGAGCCTTTGGGCTGACTGAATGTTTATGAAATCATAATATCAATGGTTCTTGAGACCTGTTTAATCGTATTAATATCTCAAAATTCTTGAACAAATTTTTTTGCTACCCTTGTTTATGGTTATGGTAATAATCCTTGCTGAGTCAGTGGACTCACCTCCTTAACTCTATAATTGTAGGAAATTAATTTTAGGAAATTTCATGGCGAGTTTGAAGATCTGACACCATTATTATTTTGTATCAATAATTATGTAATAGCATTGGGTAGGATTGAGACTCGAAGATGTATTTGTACTATTGGATAATGTATTAAAAAAGATTGTATTCATATAAATTTTAGGGTTTAGATTATTTGTTTATGTACGTGAGTAGCGTTTCCGACCTAGGGACAAATGCTCGAGGACCCGAGGCGTTATGCCAAATGATCCATATGATATACCGTTGAAAATCTCATTGAGTGTCGATGATGTTAGGATAAAAAATCACCCAAAAACAAGGAGAAAAATGATCAAAAATACCCTTAGAAAGCAACCTACCACTACAGCCAGAAACAGGGGCAATCTTCTGGCACACCTTCCACATTCCAAGTTTGGAAACATGACTTTCTTTTATCAAACTAACCCATAAAATGTGCCATTGGAAACCTTATCAATTTTAAATAGTGTTAAAGTCCAGAATCACTTAAAACTATGGACAAACATGATCGAAAATACCCTTAGAAACCAACTTCCCAATCTGCTGGAAAACAGGGCTAGTAGCTAGGGCGAACTTAAAATTTGTATAAATGAAAATCTAACTGTTGGACCATTGATAGAAAGCCATCTTAGAAAGTTCATCAAGTCTAAATATTTCCAGATCTAAAGTACACCATTAAACTCATTAGAATATATTTTTAAATATACCGAGAAGTTAACTGTTGCAAGAAGAGTATAGAATTTAGGAAAATTTAACATCTCTTTTATTAATTTAACTTCTCAAAAATCAAAACCCATATTTTAAAACTATTTTGATAATCCAAATGAAGGTCTTATATCCCAGGTTCGAATTCTAAAATTTGCACTCATTACCCTTTCGTAACCATATAATGATCGTTTGAAATTCCTTTGATATCATGTTTTTCCATCAATCCCAATGCATGAATGTTGGGCCTGAGAACTTCAAGGGGAAAGATTGGGGTGATAAGGACTATCGATGTCAATCCTAGGGCTTCCCTAATGTTAGGTAATTCTAAGGAACCTGGAGGTAGGTTTTCGAGTTATTGCTCTAAGGCTTGTGGTCGATCGTGCTGCGACGACTGTACTTAATGATATCGTCTTGAGTAACTATGTAATACCCCGTAGAATTTCTCCAACTCCAATAATAAAATTTTAATTTTATCTAAAAATATTTTTCCATAAAATATCTATCTTACAATATTTTTCTATAGTATTTTCTCATTATTTTAAAATTGTTATACTCAACTATAAAATTTATTACACAAAATTCTTTACTTCTCTTTACACCTTAGATTCCTTTCCAATTTTTTTTTAAAAAAATTTTCCCTTCTTAAAGGCCAAAGAACTAGCCATTCACACACACATATTCTTAAAAGGGTATAATTGTATGTTTTTCCCAAAAATCTTATCTACCATTTAGAGGAATTTGGCAAGCTTTCATTGCACCACTTTGCACATTGTTATGACCAAATTTCACAAAGCCATGTTGCACCACTATATGTTATCCTTATCTTATCCCATTTAGTTTTACAACTCAACCCCATACTTGGCAAATTTCCATAAAACCATATAATGTTTACATAATTGGGAAAATCTCATTTGTCCACTTTTCACAAAATCTCTCCATACCTTATCCTAAGTCTTTCTATATTTTATCCCAAATCTTTAGCCTTACAAATCATCCTCCCACATGGCATAAGCTTCACTTTTACTTACATGGAAAGTTCCTACTTGGCCACTCCGTTTGTCTAATTTTCATATAGCTCCCTAAGTTATTTTTTTTAATTAAATTCTAGCCCCCTAAATTATTTTTCTTTTGCAATTAAACCCTCAAACTATAACTATAAATAGGGGTATGTGGTCTTCAACTTCTGCATACACCCAAAACACAAACACATCGCGCACACACATTCACACACATACAAACTTTATTTCTTACCCTTTTAGCTAAAATCAGTCATCAAACTCTTCCAAATCTTTTGTAAAAATCAAATGCGGAGTTGAAGGAGGATAAAGGAAGAAATTATCTAGGAAAGTTTGGAGAAAATCTTTGAAAGAAATATTAGATAAAATTTATGTTTCTCTTCTATCAATTTTTCATTAATTCAATTATGTCGGTTTATTTATTCCAAAAATTAAAAACTTCTCTTTTTTCTCTTCTTACCACTTTTCATGTCCCTATAGTTTCTTTTTAATGATTCTACTACTTATTGATGAATTCTTCCCATTGATTGTTGACTCGACTGTTGAAATTGTTAATTTGATTATTGATTCAATTATTGATTTGATATATTATTTTGATTGTCAAAGTTCTTTGAAACCTAAATGATTGAATGTTTTTGGACCCTGGGAAATTTCAGGAGAGACAGCTGTGGCGGTATTGGGCCATTAGTGGGTCCCCTGTAGGGTTTTCCCATTGTTGGACAGTTCTATGGATGTCTGGAGGTAGACTTTCAAAGAAATTGGTCCGTTGGCACGCGGTCGACCATGCCCATTGTTAATTGTTCTCCCCTCAAGTGGCCACTCGAGGTGGAATTGGAAGGGATGAGGATTGTTATATTATTGGAGTAATAAGGGTTACAGATCTACCAAATAACTAGTTCAGCCATAATTTATACTTCTTGATTATGATTTCAATCGATCTTATTACTATTGTTTAGTCCAATGCTCCGCCTTGTTCATTGTTTTTCTAATCTAACCATAAATTTTACTAAGTTCTTTTGGAACTTACGGTGTCAAACATTTTGCAGGATAAGTTGAGAGGAATTATGGAAGCATTTCTTACTGGGTCAGTGGACTCATGATTTCATTATTTACTATGTGGGAAATTAATTGCAAAAATCATTCAAAGGTTTTGGAGACTTTATGTTAGTATTTTGGACTTGATATATGCTGATGTAAAAGTATCAAGTTTAGTTGGCATTTGCATGGATTTTAGAAATAGATGGTTGTATCGTTTGAATCTTATGGTGTATTTTGGAATTTAAGTCGTATTTTGAAAAATTTGGCTTGTAATTTTAAGAAATATTGAAGCAGTGGATATGATATGAGCTTCTACTATAGTTTTAGTTAGTTCTCTTTTGCTAGAATAATATTTCGATCCTAGGGGTGGATGCTTTAGGACCCGTGGCATTATAACGATTGTGAGTAGTCTTTGGAATATAAAAAATAAAAAATAAAAATTAATTATTTGAACTTGTGAAGCACTTCAAAAGAAATTTCTTGCAACAATAGTAATTATATATTTGTGAAAAATATTTTTTTTTTGTAGTAAATTTAGTGCGCTATATCCTTATTTTGATAATCATCTCGTCAAATGACTAGCCTCTGTTAATATTGTTTTTGAGCATATTTTTTTTATTTTTTTATTATTATAATTATTATTATTAATTACTAATTTTTTGTGGAAAAAGTGTTCTTCATTCTAGTCATGATTCTATGTTTTTTTTTTTTAATTTTTTTCACAAAACTAAAAACTGTACATATTTATATATATAATGAGGTAATATTAATTACATTCTTTACTTATTTTTAAATATTATTATTAATAATTATCACTCTTGATATTTTTCTGATTGATTCTTTTCACATAAAATTAGAATATGATTTTGAGTTAACAATATGATTATTGTAGTATTGAAATATTACGACAAATAGTACGTTGACCTATGTAAACTATATTCTATAGTTTTAATACTTGCTTTACTCATATCAGATATTTTAAATAGTATTATTACTAGCCTTAGTTATATTTAATATTTTATTATTAAAATACTATAGTAAAGTATATAATTAATCTTAATTATTAATAAAATTGTACTAGATTTAACGATCCTATAAGCTTATCATCGTTATCTTTTTATGATCATGACGACAATGACAATGACGACGACGACGACTACTACTACTACTACTACTTACTATTAAATTCTAATATATGTTAAGATATAAAAAGTTAAAGTTCACGAGACAGCTGACTTGCAAAATTTCGATTGCTTATATTTAAACTTAAGTTCAAGATAAAGGTTTCATGATCCTAAATGTCCTGTTCGATTTCTAATAGGGTATGCAGCTGTTTTTCTATTGTATAATATAACTATTGAGGATTTTTATAATATATAGTAGAATGTTAAGAATTTTATTGTCATTACATTGATCTTTGGTTGTTATTGATACATTGATATATTGTTTGAGTATTGTAACCATCTCTCTCTCTCTCAAAAAAAAAAAAAAAAAAAAAAAAAAAAAAAAATTGAAAAACTTTGAGTTCAAGTAAAAAAAAAATCTATCTTGAATCAGTCTTACAAATAATAGTTCACTAAATTTTTTTATTGAGCTCCATTCATTTTTCATTTTTAGTTATATTATATAATGAATTTCAAACAAAAATATAGTAGTTAAAAAATTTAACACAATGGCTATTCTTTTCTGCATAAAATTTGAGCTATTCATGTAATTTTCAAACAAAGGAAGATAATATATTTACATTTATGCAATTTTGCTATGTGGAAGGCGATGTCTTTCTACTTTTTTCTTTTTTTGGCAAATCCTCTTGTGCCAAGGCCGGCATTTGGAACGGACCCCTGTCTGTTTATTCCAAAAATCTCAAAAAAGGAATAAAGCACAAAGAAATCACTAATCCTGAACACGAAAGGAACAAAAAGAAGGAAAATACATACATCTAATCTAACGATACTCGAAGAGATTTAAGTAATTTCTCATGAAGAAAAAACTGCTAAATGTTGTTCACTTGCCCGTTTAGCCAATCAATCTGACAGAAGCTAGCCACAGGATCTTAGCCACCAAGTTCATAAGATCCCATTTTGTGATGCTGATTATGTCCAAAGATGAGATGAATAACAGCATTAGGAGAACATGTCTATTTAGTATTTACATGTC
>JACFYI010003239.1:403861-427065 GCA_014898755.1 Handroanthus guayacan | reverse complement strand
CCCCCCCCCCCCCCCGCCCCCACACGCCCCCGTGCGTGTGTGTGTTTTGAGTGAAGTTTGTATTACATGTTGAGTAAGTAAAGCCCGTGTCAAAAGTTGATTGAGTAAAGTTTTGATTCTGTGGGATATTTTCCATTTCCTCATTCCTATTTAAAAATTTGTCTTCCTCTAACATGTGATTGTTTGATTTCATATGGGGCTTGCTTTTGAAATTTGCGTTTATACTATTCTCTTCATCATAGTTAAACTTTAACTGTTAAAGAAAGAAAATACGTGTCTAAAGTTCATCAAATTTGGTACCAAGGTATTTGATTAAACTTATTTGGAACATCTTATATGAAGTTTTTTAAGCTGTTAGGTCTTATTTTTATAAAAGAAAGCTGTTGTGTTTGGATAAAATGAGTTCTAAAAACTTATGAAATGTTAAAAATAGTGATTGCTTAATCAATATAGCATTGTCGTGACAAAAGTATCACAACTATTAATAAGCTACCATAAAAAGTCACACGAGAGTCTTATAAAATCGGGACAGGATCCTCTATTCCAAATTATGTTTCATCTCCTGTTTCATGCTTTTAAATGCTTGCCACATGTATCGAATATTTCCTTATAAAAATATTTAGTAATAAATGCAATACACTTGACATGTATTTAAAGACATGGAATAAGAGATGAAACACCATTTGGCATAGGGGATCCCATTTCAAATCTAATCCATGAGACGAGATCTCCTATTCCAAAATGGTGTCTCTATTTTCTAGAAGGGTGTTTTATTTTCTATTCCATGCTTTAAATATATGCCACGTGTATTAAATTTGGAATAGGAGATTTCATCCTATAGGAATCAGACCTAATTAATATTGTTATTCTTAATTTTTGGTGTCAAAGAGTAATGACTAATTAGGTAAGTTGCATTTTACCCCCTATTAAAAATTGAAATGGGCAAAAAACTCCTTACAAAAAATAACAGTCACCAAGTCTCCAATATTTCTGAAAATGAAGCTCACTATCTCCTTACTGAAGGAGTTAAAATGCATTTTTTTCAAAAATACAGATTAGCGCAGTGCCTATTGTTTTTTCTTAGAGAAACTTTTTGTCCATTTCATCTTTCACGGGGGGGTGTAAAATGCCGTTCACCCAATAGTAATGTGGAGAAGAATGGAAAAAAGACCATAAGGGGAGAAAAAAAAGAATAAAAAAAGACCGCTGGAAGGGTAGTTCCATTCCCCTTTCCTTCAGTTCATGCATTTAGCTGTTTATGGGGGATTTTTATATTTCCTTTCCAACAAAGTGGAATTTCACTTCCAATTTTGGCTCAGCCACCTAAAATTAGTTATGCGAAGAGGGAATTTCATTGAATTTTCAAACAAAGAAAATAAGAAAGAAGAGGAAATTTCATTGAATTTTCAAACAAAGAAAGTAAGATCAAACAGAGAGTAAAAACCAGTTGTTTGTTATGGTACAATGGTTAATTAATTTAAGTACCTCCAACAACTAAATCACTAGATAATATGTAGTTGGTAAAAAGAAAAAATGCGTATCATACCCGAATAATACTTTCTGTATGTATTTTTGAAAAAACGGTTCGTTCTCGTCTTTTGAGCATTTTATTGTGTATGTTTGGTGTATAAATCCAGTATATATCCATAATATATATGTTTGATCTGACCTGGCCTTGACTGCTAGACACATTGTCTCATGAAGCCACGCGAAACAATCTGGCTCCAAGGATCTTTCGTACACAATGATATGAAGGGCTGCCACACAAACTATTTATTTATTGCTTCATAAAAATATAACTAGGTTAATCACTTTGTGTATTCTCCACTTACATTACTATTCGTTCAACTTGTTCAAGACTTGAGCTTTGAAGAGATTTTGTGAGGTATCCATTCTCTGTTTTCAAAGTCAAACAAATTGCAAATGTAAACATAAATCGTTTAAGACTGGCACAAAATAGATTGACGCCGATACGACTTGTGGTCGGTCCGTAGAACCCCATTCTTTACTTTTTTTTTTCCAAAGTGGATCTAGCAGGCATGCACTAATAATTCTATGCAATAGTCACAACAGGGGAAATTCAAAATAAATAGATGTGGCATTTCAAACAGATTGTACATTAATAGGAAAACCATCCAGGAAACAAACAATAAAAATGGCACCCCATGAATTTTTACTTGCTTTGCTGATCATTCTCTTTCATTTACAAAAATCAGAAGCAAAATTCACGGCAACGCCATCAAGCGATTGTCAAAGAAAATGCGGCGAAATTGAAATTCCTTATCCATTTGGGATGAACAAGGAATCTTGCTACCTAGATAAAATATTTGAAGTCAAATGCGATGAGTCAACTGGTTCTGCCTCACTGGCTTGGCTACAGAGGGATGAGGAGATGAATATCATAGATTCCATCTCTACCTCGACTCACAGTCTGTGTATCAGACTTCCAGTTGAGTCAATCAATAGATCAGGAGAAACATTCAGACGCGAATCTGTTCAAATTGACAGATATATGGGAAGACATTATGTTACATCTTTCACCAAAAATATGTTTGTCGTGATGGGATGTGGCTTTTATGCCTACCTTGTTGACGACGATACAAAAAGGTTCTTGGGAGGGTGTGCTCCTTTCTGCAACCATACTGAGTCTAACGATGTAAGCAATATCCTTCCACCACCTTCTTCACCATGTTCAGGCCTAAATTGCTGCAAAATAAATATTCCAAAAGGTGTAACAAGCATGGCTTTGTGGTTTGAGACAATGAATACCTCGGCAGAATCTTGGGAATATCAGTGTGGTTTCTACACTTTTATGGATGAAGACTTCCTTCGTCTTGATAACATTGAATTTGAACTCCCTGAATGTAATAAAAATTATTCTTTCCCAACAACATACGAATGGGCAGTTGGGAATACAAGTTGCAATAAAGCAAAGGGAGGAGAAGAATATGTGTGTGGACGGAATACCTATTGCTTTAACAATGATGCAGGTATGGGCTATAGATGCAAATGCAGCAATGGTTTTAACGGTAACCCTTATACACCCGACGGATGCCAGGGTAGCGTGCTCGTTTCCTAATATTTCTTGCAGTTTACTTAATAAACCAATTACTCTGTATATTTACAGGGATAGTTACCTTAACAACGCCGGAGATTTAGTTTAATATTTAATTTTGCTGAATCTCAAGAGGTGTGTTGACGTAATTATCCCTTACTTATACGTGGCTCTGCATCAATTCTACAGACATTAATGAGTGTGCAAACGCAACTTACAATAACTGCCCAAGAGAGAGCCTTTGTGTTAATACACAAGGTAGTTACTTCTGCTTGCCTAATCATAGACGTCGTCTCTTTGCACTGCTCATTCCGTTAGGTAATATTACAAGTTCTTGATCCGCTTGTTCTTTCGGTCATTCAGAACAGCACTTGATCTTGCCATGCAGAATTAATCTGCTAATACTACTACTTTTAATTTGTTGAACGTGCTAAACAGGAACAGGATTTGCTGGTGGTCTTGTAATTCTAATTGCTATTGGCTTCTGGGGTTGGAGAAAGCTTAAGAAGATAAAAGAAAGGAAAATGAAGCAGAATTTTTTCAAGAGAAATGGGGGTTTATTACTACAACAACAGATATCTTCGGGTGGGGCGAGGTTATTACTTGAATTGACACTTTTCAAGATTGAGGATTTGGAGAAGGCCACGGATAAGTTCAGTGAAAATCGTATTCTTGGCAAAGGAGGACTTGGGACTGTGTACAAGGGAATGTTATCAGATGGAAGAATAGTTGCTGTAAAGAAAGCAAACATAATCGACGACAGTCAAGTTAATCAATTCATAAATGAGGTTTTTATCTTGTCCCAGATAAATCATAGGAACATAGTCAAATTGTTTGGTTGTTGTTTGGAGACTGAGGTCCCATTGCTTGTATATGAATACGTTTCTAATGGAACCCTTTCAAACCATCTTCACGATGAGCCTAATTTCTACAGAATTTCTTGGGAAAATCGTTTACGTATTGCTACGGAAGTTGCAGGGGCACTTGCTTATTTGCACTCATGTGCTACGACAGCTATATTTCATAGAGACATAAAGTCGAGCAACATATTGTTAGATCAGAAATATAAGGCTGTAATATCGGACTTTGGGCTGTCAAGATCTGTTTCCATCAATAAAACTCACTTGACGACATTGGTGGGAGGCACATTCGGTTACTTAGATCCAGAGTACTTCCGGACAGGACAACTAAACGACAAGAGCGACGTGTATGCATTTGGTGTTGTTCTTGCTGAAATCCTAACAGGACAAAAAGCCATTTCGTCTACCAAAGATGATATAGGGTTGGCACTTCGGTTTAGATCAGCAGTTAAAGAGCAGTGTTTGTTTGAAATTTTGGAGGAAGTAGTTGCACGTGAAGGTAGGGAGGAGGACATTCATGCTGTTGCTAAATTGGCAGAGAGATGTTTGAAAATAAATGCCCGTAAAAGACCGAGTATGAAAGAAGTGGCCGTAGAACTCGACCAATTCAGAAAGACAAAAAAAATTCCAGGACATCAAGAGATTAAACCATGATTGATGTTTCTGTTGATCTGCTGGATATTTTCCAGTTCATCATTCTTATTTAAAATCATTTCTTTGTATTTAAAATATGTTGTTTGTAAATTGAACATATCATAAGCTCTGTATAAGATAAAAATAATTGTATATCTAAAGTAGTAGCCCACAAGATCATTGTCTCTTTAACCAGCAACCACCATGTTCATCTTTCTCCTCCAAGGGCCCTTATAAAGATGTTCAATCAAAGATAGTAGCCACTTTAAAGACAATATTATATCTGTAGGAATTGTGTAAATTTATGTTTGACCAAGAACTTCGAGGGGTTGGTTGTTCACTATCATACAAGCTTTAAAAAAGATCTTACAAAAATTATTTGAAATCTTATAATTATAAAGTTGTCTCAATAAAATTTATAGATCAAACTTATAAATTTTCAAAATAAAATAAGATGCTAAACTGATAAATTCTATTTTATTTCTAAAATCTATGATAATTTTTTTTTTTAAATTTTATCTTGTTAATTGTAACTTTTTCATTTCTACTATTGCAAAAGTTTATAATTTTATTTTATCCAAACACTTCAATAATATTTATCTAAAATAAAATCAAATATTTTATGAGCTTAAAAAAGTGTCATATATTGTAGTAATTTTTATAATATTTTGGCTAAATTTAACAAAATACTCTAGGCACACGTATAACTAGTAAGAAATTCATTGAATTGGGGGTTATTCTAAATAGGTTGAGTATCGAACATGTGACAATTGAATAAGGATTTTTCACTTCTTGATCCACTACTCATATGATAACTAGAATTGCCATAGCTAAAAAAACAAAAAAAGGGAGGAGGGAAGAACTTTCTAATTCAATGAAAAAAGCATCCACGTCAACCTCAAAAGTATATCTTTCTTCCTTTTTTTTTTTTTTTTTTTTGTGTGAAATTGAAGGGCCCAAAAATAGAATTTAACAAATAAAAATAGTAAAAGAAAAAAGAGCCGACGCCTTTCCCAACGGATACTTATATAACGGCTAGTTCTCTACTTCTCTTCACTCCTTAGTCCTTTCTCCTCTCTTACAGAGACTCTCAAGCGGATAAGATTTTCACCATTGAACCATTTTCTTGATCACACTATACGCCCTAAATTCAAATATTATTCTGTTTTCCCTTTTTATTTTCTTTAAATCTTTTTGAAAAACAATTTTCCAGATTGATCCAAGGGTTTCCAGTGCCAGTTACAGAATTTCTTCTTGGAAGATAAAGAAAAGGGACTATTTTCTATCAATTAAAAGAAATTTTATCATAATATTAACGGGGTAATGCCGAATAGTAGTGGTATTGACCAATCCAGCAGTTACTACAATTCTCAGCCGAGAGGATTTTTGACGCCGCCGCCGTCATGGAAGACAAGCCGCCGTTTTCCACTGGTTCCGAGGTCGGAGAAGAAGCCCGGAAGGTCATCTCCGGCCAAAGCTGATCTTTTCCATGTGATTCACAAAGTTCCCACTGGGGACTCTCCCTATGTCAGAGCCAAGCATGTTCAGGTGATCGATGATGAACTTTATTTTCTTGTTTCTTTAATTATGAATACTTATTTCTTTAATTAGATTTTTGGGTTGTTTACATTTTGTGGAATTTCAAAATTTTAAATGGTGGGGTTTCTTTCTTGTTTCATTGGGATGGATTTGAAAGAAAAGATTTTCGACTCATTGTATGAGATGCTGTTATGCCTTGTTCCTTTCAAATTTGATGCGATCAAACAACGATCAGAAGGTTGAATTAGGAATTTTCTTTTGGGCAGTTGCAAAGAAAACATAAATTGAATTCTGACTCAACAAAATAAAAATCTTGAAATGGTAATGAGATGGGGGTATTTGTAGCAATACAAATTTGAAGCGTTCTCTATTGTACCTACGGTCCACACTATTACTAGAGGTCCTCCCAACTAAGGAGTATTAAGCCACTAAAGTTTCTATTATGCCTTTGAAAATTGATATGGCATTCATCAAGAGCACAGCTGGAATGCGAAATAAGGTTAGAGTGGTTTTTCAGTCAAATTCGCACAAGGATCACCAGAAAAAGTATATATCTTTGATTACTATAATGGGATGAAACTAAACTCTTCTAGGTATGCTTTTGCTTCATTGTTGAATGCGACTTAATGAGAAATTAGGACAATAGCTGACATGTCGAATTGAATTTGTTTATTAATCTTCTTGAATTGCTTCAACTTCGACAGCTAATAGACAAGGATCCAAGCAGGGCTATTTCCCTGTTCTGGACGGCTATAAATTCTGGTGATCGAGTTGATAGTGCTCTAAAAGACATGGCTATTGTAATGAAGCAATTGGATCGGTCTGATGAGGCCATTGAGGCCATTAAGTCATTTCGTCATCTTTGTCCTTCTGAATCTCAAGAATCTCTTGACAACATACTTGTAGAACTCTATAAGGTAATTTGTAAGTCTTCTGAATATAAGCTTCTGGGAGTTTAATGAAAATAGAGTAACATTCTACTGGATTATAATGCAGCAATCTGGCAGGATTGAAGAAGAAATCGAAATGCTTCAGTTAAAACTGAAGCAAGTAGAAGAAGGAATAGCTTTTGGTGGGAAGAGGACAAAAATAGCAAGATCTCAAGGAAAGAAGATTCAGATCACAGTCGAGAAGGAGTATTCCAGGTACATATTTTCAATGTGTACCATAAAATTATGAATGAACTTATAGATTTCTTTACATCTTAATAATGTTCATCCTTTCTTAATTCAAGATTATTAGGGAATCTGGCTTGGGCTTACGTGCAGAAAAAGGATTTCCAGTCTGCAGAAGAGAATTATAGGTTCTTGTTTTCTTTATCTTCAGTTTGCACTTGAAACTCATCAAATGGCTTTTTCATTTTTTAGGGGCAATCATCTCGACATGCCCTGAAGTTTGGCCTAATTGCAAAAGCATTCCTTGTGGTTTGGAAATTCCATTAACACACCTTGTTGTTAGTTTAGCTGATGAAAAACTCAAGGGAGTCATAACTTGTAGTTTAGGAAATCACAATGACATCCCCACATTAGGGGGTGGTAATGTAATTTTCAAGTGTCATCATAATTTCTCAAACCACATCTATGCTTCATTAGGTTTTTCGTTGGCTGAACTAACAACATGGGGCAATGTAATTTTCCAAATCATAGAGGGAATTATTATTGTTAGGTCAAACCTGAGGAGGTGTTGAAAAAATCATCCCTTGTTTTTATAGAAGAAGCTGATCCATGAATATTCTGTGATTTGCAGAAAAGCACTGTCTTTTGAGTCAGATAAGAACAAACAGTGCAATTTAGCAATATGTTTGATGCACTTAAACAAATTGACAGAAGCCAAATTTCTCCTCCAAGCCATTAGAGATTCATCAGTAAATGGTCATATGGATGAATCATATGCAAAATCCTTTGAACGGGCCACTCAGATGCTTGTCGAGTTGGAGAAGGAATGTGTTCTTAAGCCTGTGAACTGGTGTGAACATCATAATAAATTTGTCAAGAAAACAAACAAAGGATCATTTACTGAATTTCCATACGAGAAAAGGTCTGATTTCAAACACAGGAGAGCATACGAATCCCCATTTTGCAATGCAAGAATCCCTAAAGTTCCATTCACTCAGCCAAGAAGAAGTTCATTATCTTTTAACTATGGAGATAAGATAGGGGGTGGTTTTTGTAGAGGAAAGCTCTCATTAGAACAATCTACCAACAACGAAAATCTGCAGCCAGTAGCAGTAAACAAAAATCTTGATTACTATTCTACAGCTTCTGTAGAAATAGTGCCAAAAGTTTCTGAAAAGAATCTGAAATCTACCCACGAACTTCAGACAGTTTACAAGAGTTCAGCTTATAACTGTAGTAAAAGTTGGGCTGATATGGTTGAAGAAGATGATCAAGAGTTGGCAAGTACGAGAAGTGATTTTCAACTTAAAAGTTCTCCTGGTTCTATTGATACAGAAGAGCATAATGATGAGAATGTGGATTGTAACATAATTTCTGAGAATCAAGCGGAGAAATTAGTGAAAAAGATTGAATCTGTTGATCTGGGAGGAGGGTATTTTACTCAACCGGAGAAAAAAAACTTACCTATGAATCCTGTGAAGCGCTCTTTGTGCTTTGATCAGAGCACCGAAAACAATCCTCGTGCTTCGCCATTGCCAATGAAAGCTCTGAATTTTGAAGGTCCGGGTTTAGTGCTGTCAGAGGATTTTACTTGTACAAAATCTACAAAACAGGGGCAAAGGTTGCAAGTTTTCCAGGATATAACTTGTAATTCTGCGAGTCCTAGAGCTTGATATCATCCAGGTATCACATTGATTCTCTACGAATTTCTTTATGAGGGTGATTGATGGTTTCAGCTTTGGAATGAATGTGATTCTCATCTAGAAAATTTGAGAAGTCCATAGCAAAAGTGATGTTTTCATTTAAAGAAGCTGAGAAGTTTTTAGCAAAAGTGAGGACTGAAAATTGAAAGTGTTTACAAAATACTGCCAGTGAGTGTTTGTAAAATTACTATCTTGCCCCTGAGGATACGATGCTCACACTTTTCAGATGAGGAAGGATAGTATACTATTTCATCTATTTCTTTTGCTAAAACGCTAAAGCCTAAGTGAATTGTAGCTTAAGTAGAAGCCACATTACCAAATACTCTGCAAAACACTTTCCAATAGTTAAAAATTGAAAAGCTACCGTAGAAGCATTGCAAGTACCTTTATATTTTGGAAATCATAGTGGAATTTCAATTGTAAATCTTTTGTACTATTGCACAAACGTTACCTCATTTTCATGCTAAAATGAAAATTTATTGGTCTGAAATTCTTGACTGAGACTCTGAACTTTCATTTTGAAGGAATTTCTTGAACCATAAGGCAGAGCGTTTAGGATATCGTCTCAAGAGTTTATCTTTGTAATCTACATGATGAAGCCCAAAGCGAACTGAAAAGCCAGAAGCCCACTCAAAATTATCCATCAACGACCAAACGAAATATCCCTTGACATTTGCAGCATCTTTCCTGGAATATTAAGGATAATTCGTAACACCTTTTGTCTTAAACACTATTACTGGAGAAAATCATACTTAGCTTTAAGAGAAAAGATTAAGAAGAAGAGGGCCTTACTGAATTGCTTCATGCAGACAACAAAGATGATCATGGATGTAGTTTCTCCTCATGTCATCTTTTAATGCTTCGGAGATTTTTAAGGCATCATTTGTTGTCTCATCAAGCCCTGAAAATGGTTATAGTTTGAGAAGAACAACGTAGCAATTGATTTACAGAACTTGAAGAACACAAACTAAAGGCATATAGAGGTAAGAATCTTATGTTGTACCATTCTCAGTGATGTAAATCAATGGATCATTGTATTCTTCCTTTATGTATCTCAGCATTTTTGGAAGCCCTTTTGGATAAATGTAGATCCGGCTTGAATTTCTTCCTTGTTCACCAATTGGCTTTCCAT
Source organism: Handroanthus guayacan (assembly GCA_014898755.1). NCBI lineage: Eukaryota > Viridiplantae > Streptophyta > Magnoliopsida > Lamiales > Bignoniaceae > Handroanthus > Handroanthus guayacan. Next base: position 417,028 of record JACFYI010003239.1, on the reverse strand, counting down.
TTCTCTTTCCTACATGAATTCCAGACAATATTAGGCAACACTTTCCCTACATACATAAATGATGCAAGAAAATGAAATGTTGGAGTTAGATTAAGGCATAATGATCTCAACACCTCTTGAGGTTTTCTCTAATTACCATAACATTTCCCGTGGATTGAGAAGTCACAACATCATCTCCCACGGTTGATTCAATTGATGAAAATGTAACAGGATGATAGCTGTTGTTAGCTGAACTAATGACATGATGTGTTTCTTGTGATTTTGCCAGACCACAAGATGTTAATGTAGTTATATCAAACCTTGGGAGTATTGAGGTAATTATCCCTTATATTATTACCTGTGATTTCAATCTCGGCATCCGTGGTGTAGCTGAAGCTAGAAGAATTTGGTTTATGAAATGCATAAATGGCACCATAATAGTTGAATCCTATGAAATCAAAGGACCCCTTCAACATGTTTGTTTCCTCTTCAGTGAATTCGGGCAATCGATCTCTCACCCTGATCCTCATACTTTCTGGATAAGTACCTCTTGTTACTGGTTCCATAAACCTGAAAACATGTACAAGTCCTGCACTGTGAAGCGCTTCTACATAATTAAGCTCAACCAAATGCCTTCTTAAGAATAGGGGCAATTCTTGGACTGTTGGTTACGGACTTGGAGGGTGTTTGGCTAAACTTATTTAAAACATCTTATAAGCTCTACATTTTAAGATAGCTGGTTGAAGTATTGATAAAATAAGATCTTGAAATTTTGACAATTGTATTGTTACTATGGTTAAAATCAAAAAGAATATGCTAAGATCGTAAAAATAGTAAGTTGTGGAATCCTTATCTGAAAAAATTATAGGATCCTAGCAGTTGATTTTGGGAGCTGATAAATTTTTTGATCCAGGCACCATCTTAAAAGCTGAGATGGACGAGACAAACACTCACCATCCTAGCATGAAATCAAAGGCTCGATCCTTTGCCTTCCGATTCTCATTTGTCTCATCTAACGGCTCAAAACAATACGAAGCCAGTGATAATCCAATTCTCCCCTTCTGCAACTCCTGCAAAACTTTGTCAAAGTTACAACAATCAAAACAATTTTTTCACTTATATGATCGAATTGGATATTGTCATATTGTCATACAATTTAACAATAACATATATGAGACCTGATACTTATTTCTGTACAAATTTACAACAGCAGAATGAGCAAGAAGTTGGTTATGTGCCACGATGTATGGTTCTGTGGCTGAATAGCCACCGGTGCAAGCAAGTCCTTGCCAGTCTGAACAACGACCCGGTGCAAAGAAACCGACTGCATAACCATACATGCTGAAAGTCCATGGTTCGTTTATTGTGATCCAATACTTGACCCGGTCACCAAATTGGTTAAACAGGAGGTCCGCGAAGTCCAAAAAGTCAGCCCTGGTAAAGATCGTTGAACAAGTGAAAATGTCTACTACACAAGAATTCAACTTATATGATAGGCTAATTACCATAAATTCTCTAAGGTCAAATTGGGCATGACCAACTGTGGGGTATATTTGTAATTCTGAAATATATAAGAAATTTCTTGTTAAATTTTTATAATCCCTCCGAATCTCATCGGGGTTTTTGGTAATTGACCCTTATAATATATGTCATCCATTGACTATAGTTGACATAGAAAAGCCATTTTCCATTTTTAAAGATGCTTACACAATTTCAGTGCTTAGAAATCCACCATATGCATCTTGCAAAGCTTGTGGGACATCTAGATGGAGAAGAGTCACAAAAGGCTCTATGCCTGAAATTGTCAGCAAAATGACAAACCTTTTTCAGTAAAGACAGGTATTTTTTTTCTTTTTTCATAGATGTGAGAAAAAGTGAATGATATTAATCAATTAATGTGAAAATTAGAGGATAGTATACAAACCATTAGCTAGGAGTTCATTGATGAGATTGTTATAATAATTAATCCCATCCTGATTTATACCTTCTTCAATCTTTCCACCTGAATCCAATCCTAATATTGATTCAGTCGAAAATGAAGAATAACATTGACAAATTTAAAACTATAATAATTGCGTATATAAATCAATAGGCCTGCCGAAATACACATCACCTGGCAATACCCTGGGCCATGATATTGAAACTCTATAGGAATCTAGACCCAACTCTCTTGCAATCTTCACATCTTCCTGCATAAGAAATTGTTCAAAATTCACATCCTAACAACTTAGAGGGTGTTGTAATCATGAATTTATGAAGTTATAAGTTTGATTCCCACCCAGCGCGTGTGGGCATTTTCCTATTGAATAATAGCCTTGTTGATTTCTAGTGTAAGTAGTTTTGTTACAGATTTTTGTCGTTGTTGTTAACCTGATTGTTGTTTATCTGATATATTAATATAAGGATTGCATCTATTCATTGTCTCTTCAAAAAAAAAAGAAAAAAGAAAAAAAAAAAGGAAGAAAGAAGATTAAAATTAGAGATCTGTGGGTGAGCTTATAAGCTCTAAAAACACTTTGGTCTGCAAGCTTATAAAAAATTCTAAAGTATTTGATGATTTTTTGTAATAAAAGATGAGATACACTTTCAAAATAAGATCTCAGGATCTCATATATCTTTAAGGATCTAACATCTTAAAAGTTTCACAAACATTTTATAAAATGTAAGAGTTTATAAGATGTTCCAAATAAGCTTCGCCAAACAATCTCCTAACGGTACAACACAATTTTTACCTTGTACAGATGGTAGGAATCAATTGCTACGTCTCCGTCACTATGGTCCAATATCTTACCTGGTATTATTACACAAGACCCCAAAAAAAAAAAGAAGAAAAAAAAAGAGGAAAAGAAAGAAAAAGAAAAAAAGAGAGACGTCTAAAGCTCTGAAAATAATCATAAACATAATCATAATCATAATCCTGGTGGGATTGGATAAATACCTGGATACATGTGCGTGAAATTATCCCACATGCTTGGGCCTTTACCATTTTCATTAAATGCACCTTCACACTGGTAAAAGAGAAATAATAAAAAGGAACAATATATATTAGAATACTATATATTATATCGAGAAAACATTTTATTTTTCATCCTATAATTATACTAGATCCAGAATTGGATCCCATATTTGTCACATCACAAAAATAATAATGCTCCTTTCCGGTTTTCAGCATATTTAGCCCGATTTTCATCAGAGATGGAAAATTTGTCCAGAATTGAAAAGCCAAGAATGAGGTATAATTACAGGACAAATCATCAGTAAAGACCTGATATGCCGATGATGCTGCGCCGAAGATAAATCCTTGCGGGAAGCTTCCACGACTAATCCATGTTTGGTTGCAATCACATCTGGATTCTGCTGTGGGATTGGCACTTGTGAGTGAATAAGCAAGAACTAAAACAGAACTGATTAAGTAAGTTTGAGTTGCCATTTTTGGTCCCTTAACCCAATTTTTTCTTGAATTCCAAACTTGGCTTTATAGTGTAAGCAGTGTTTAAGCAGAAGCTTAAAGAACTATAAGTGATTATGACAATAATTTGTCATAATTAAGTAGTGATTCCACGTGGAATCAGATGCTAAAGCAGTGGTTTTCGTGTTTTCTTTCTTTTTTCAATTGATGGTGGGTTTGAAAGCGGAGGCAAATAGTTGATTTAATGTCCAATAGTAGCCTTTTTTAAGATATTATTATAAAATTTTGTACCTGTAAGCTTTCTTTTGGCTTATTATTGGGTGAATATATTGAAAAGATAGATGCACTAGCATTGAAAAGATAGATGCACTAGCATCATGTCTGGAAAGAGGACACTCACAAACAGATATGGTAAAATTTGAATTAAGAATAACATGTCCTTCTCATGATCTCCTGATATTTTGTTGGCATAGTTTAGGGACGGACCCAAGAATTTTAATTAAGAAGAGGAGATTGGATTTCCCAAATTTAAATATTTATCTATTTATTTTATCATATACATATTAAAATATACATTTCAAAATTCTAAGGGGAGGTAGCAACGTCTATAATTACATGGATAATTAATTAATTGATATGTTCAAACCTGTTGAAGTTCTTTTAGATGAAGTGACAAGACTTCTCCTTAAATTTTCATTAAATGAGAGGTTAGAAGTTCTTGCCTCCCCTATGTTAGTGGCTTGGTGACTAAAATTAATTAGCCTATTTCTAGCTAGGGTGGGTGGCTGGCAATAAATGATAAGCAAAATTTTGCCTATAAAAAGCCTCATCCGGCAAGAAACATATACAAGAATTGGGAGGGACGAGAAAAGTGTAAGGCAAGAAAAGGAGATAAAAAAATAAATAAAAAAATAAATAAATAAATAAAGAGACAAGAGGTAGGGCTGCACAAATAAACCGTTGGACCGCTCCCACCGACTGTCCAATCCAAACTACACCACACTATTGGGTTGAGAGTTTGGTGGGTTGGGCAAGGATTTATTAAATAAAAAACATCAATTTTGGGTTGGATTTGGTTTTATATATTTATAAACCGCAAAAGACCACCCCTCCCGCAATTTAAATATTTATATTTATATTATACTAAAAAATATTAAATTTAAAATGAACATATCATTAATATTTTTAGTTTAAATAGTTTATAAGATCTTTACAAATTAATATTTATAACCCATAAGTTAAGCTATCTATCAAGCCAATTTACTAATTTCTATCAAAATAAGCCCATAAACCAAATTAACAATAAGCCCAAGTATTTTTCCCATTTATTGGTAATAATAAGTTCAATAATCAGTTAAGATGAATGAAATAATGAAATATTTGTCTTTTTCCGTTTTGAACTTTAGATTACTCTAGACTCAAACAGTTGAGCTTCAAATTTTGACTTTAAAATTTCTTTTGTACTTCTAGACTAACATAATTATTGTCTAAATAATCATTCGGTGCATAGTATGAATTTCTTTTTCACCATTTTGCGAATTGTATTGCATGGTTTAGCCTTTGATTGTGGGATTTGCTTTTTCATGTAAAATTGTATATGCTTATACTTTATGTGTAAGTTGTGTGTATATGATTTTAACTTAATGATGAGGATAAAATTCTTTATAAATATCCTATAAAGTACAAATAACTAATATTTACTCTCTAAGTAGAAAAAATATTAAACTAATTATTTGTTGGATGGGTGAAGATATTTTAATATATTTTCGTATATGTTACGTCACCTTACTGGCAAAAAATTTATTTGAACTACAAAACCACCCCAAACTGCCCCCAACCCAAGAGGATCGCAAAGTTCGGATTGAGTTCTTATCGGACTGAATTGGGTTAAGATATTTTCAAACCGCAATTTTTTGGGTTGGATCAAGACATGAGCAAAAACCGTCTCAACCACACCACATACACCCCTAGCGAGAGGTTTATCAAAAAAGTGTTTCAAATAAAAATCAGGTGTGTTTTGAGAGAAGAAAATATGATAAAAATAGGTGAGATTTTTTATTCTCTCTTAAAATAGTGCTACTATTTTATTTGATTCTCCAAGTTGAAAAACTTAATGATTTTGTAATCCAAGAGATATTCTTTTGAGGAATTTATTGTGTACCCATATTTATTTTAGAGAGAAAATTGTAATCTTACTATAAACAAAGGGGAGATTTTATCGGACTACGGTTTCGTAATTTTTCCAAATTGGGTTTTTCACGTAAAAAATTCTTGTATCCATTATTTCTCATTTCTTACTATATTTGGAATTTTTGGTATGGTCCCATTTTTTAATCTAGCACAAGAGAAAAGAATATTATTTTCGCTACGCTTGTGCCATTTATGTTTGATACCCCTGTTCTTCTTTCCCAACACCCCACCCCAAAAAAGAGCAAAAAAGAAGTAATAATAATATGTTGGAACTCCAATTGGCCAAAACGGTACTACCATTTTTATGTACAAAGAATTGTTATAAAAATAAAATGAAGAAAACTCCGAAAAAGGGTCCCATATAGCGAATCTTTATCCTTACACTGAAAGATTCCGAAAAGTCAATTTTAAATTCAACGGAACCGTTCCACTAACAAATATTAAACCTTATCCTTACATCATTAAGATTTTGGAAATGTTGGATAAAAAGACCCTTCAACAACTTCCACAAATTTCAAATAAATAAATAAATAAAAAGAATACTCGCGCACATGGCATTGTCGTCATGCGCATTCACATTTATAATATAGGTTAATAATTTGTTTTCTTTCAAAATATTCCTAGGTACAAGGTCACAGCCCAAGGAAGAGTGTTTGGACAAATTTTTTGAAATTTATTATGACCCATATTATTTATGGAATGTTTGTAGAACTTATAAAATGTAAAATTTTATTCTAAAACTAGATTAAAATATAAGGTCAAGATAAATTTCAAAAGTAATTAAAAATTTTGGGGGTGTAAATTATTTCACAATTACAATCTTACGTAAAATAATTAAAATAAAGAAAGATTCTAAATATGTCAAAATAAAAAATAAAAAATAAAAAAAATATCATGCTAACTTATAGCTTTCAAGTTACATGTTATTTTTGGAGTTCATAAGCTCTTCTTTCTAAGAATTCTCGATCACTCTATGTCACAATTTTATAAATTTTAAAATATTTGATTCGATATTTTCAAGAACTTATAAATCCACCTAAACAGTGGCGACGCCACATATACACCAGTGGGATCCCAGGCCCCCAATTGATTTTTTTTTTTTAACGTTAATTTATTTTTATGTGCATGAGTTGCCCCAAATCATCTAATACAAATATTAGCACCAGGAGATCTACTTAAGAATGTATGGAATTTTTAGAATCTTTCAACACATGACTTCTCGAAACAAATAATCAAAATTATTTATTTATTAATAAATTCAAGGCAATATTTGAATTTTGAAGTCAAGATTGATACAAAAGACAATCTGATTAAGATTTGTTGTGGTTAGTTGAAGTTGGATTTGAAAGATGAGTGATGGTTTTTTGTAAGAAGAAGAAAGTTCTGGGAGAAAGAAACAGAGAGTTGAGAGAATGAATTTGTAGAGAGAAAAACTTTTAGGGGTGAAGGATTATTATGAAGGGGCAAAAAAGTCCAAGTGTATTGGACTTAGAAAATGGGGTACTGAAAATAGCATTTTAGATTTAAAATTTGAAGAAGCCTTCAATTCTGTTAGTTTTGTTTTCTTAGATCAATATTGAATCAAACCAAGTCACTCCTCGAAACTTTATATTTCTTATATTCCTCTTTCCAGTTAGACTTCAACTAATTTGTCGAACTCAAGGCCATTTTGAAGACTTAGACTTTTATTATTGAATATATAATGTTTTTAATTATTTTAGCACAATATGCTTGATATGCAACTTCACTATACTTTTTTGGTAGAGATATTGATTTATATCATTTAAATTATAAAATTTTCTATAGAATTTTATGAACTATACCACTTGAGAATAAAAATACTTGGATTGTTGTAGAAAATTATGTTAATAATATTTTTTCTTAATTTTTTTATATATATTTGTAGAGTTTTAGTAGTTAAAAATTTTGAAGAGACCTCACTAAATCAAAATCCTGGAGTCATTACTGTACCTAAATACACTATCTTAATCCATGAATCTATTAAAATGTAACATAAGACAACCAAATCAGATGACAGAATGGTTTCTAAAATAACTGTCATTAAACATCAAACATAAACATTAAAACTCTCAAGCGTATCTACCTGACACAAATCTATGATTGATTACATTGCAGCCAAAAAAGTTGCAATCTCACAGAAATTCTGAATTCACTTAAAAGACTCTACACGCGCATTACGTATACACGACATAGAAAGAAACATAGAATCATCAATGGAACATGACAACTACGCAAGAAATATCATCTTTGCTCTCTCTTACAAGCGCTTCCTTAACCAACTTTTCTGCAGCTTCTTGACCATCTTTTAATCCTCGTACGCAATCAACTGCGTCTTGGTTCGACATTACCTAGAAAACATCAACACATATATGCATTGAAAACAGAGGATTACTTGTTGCGTATAAACAAGCGGAAAGGAATAAATATGGCTGCTGAATTCTGACCTGCCACAGTCCATCGCTTGCTAAGATAATAAATTCTGTATCTTCATCCATATTCTTGATTACAATGTCTGGTTCCGCCGTAATATGTTCTTTTAGCTTCTCGTCTCCAAAAGCCCTCGTCATTGCCAGCAATCCATCGACTCTTGGAACATTTCCTGTTCAAATATTGGAGTATCATACCATAGAATTAGAGGACATAAAATGTTGTATCGTATTTCAAAAATCAGTTATTTAAGTGTTTTGAATAAAATAAAATCTTCGAGTCGGTGAGATGTTAGCGATGGTATATAAAATCTTAGTAAAAGTAACTTTGTATTGAATACCTGGCTTCTGGGGTACGAAACCACCTTTACTCTCATCCAGTTCCCTTTCCTTCAAAGGCTCATGATCCACAGTAATTTGTTCTGCATTTCCATATCTGCATAGCACTGCGTGCGAATCTCCAACGTTGGCCACAACTAACTTCTCGCTATTGATCAATATTGCCGTTACTGCTGTTGAAACTCCTCTAGAACCGACAATATTTTCCAGAATATCATTGTCCGTAGCTTCATATGCCCCCTTAACTGCAGTTTGCGGGCTTGTCCAAAAATCGGGCTATTCATGAAATATTTACCATAGTTAGTTAGCTCAAAACCTTGATCGATATTAACCCACAAAAGTGAACATCATATGTATTGATACCTCGTTTAGAATATTTTCAAACAAGTTGTTTTGCAAGTATTCAGCAACCTCACGACCAGAACGGCCGTCGAAAATTGCATATAGTCCAAGTTCTTTACCATTGATTTTCTTGCGTTTTGCGACTATGTAATCCTCCATTCCATGTTTCCTTTTTCCTTCGACCACATGATAACCGTGAGAGATGTGTCTTCTTCTGTGTTGCTGGGCGTTTTTATCCTTAGAGCCCTTATATTCCTCCATCGTCTCGTATTCAGTTCCACCATGTTCTGTCTCATTGTCCTTTTCGCCTTCCTCTATGCCTTCGTCCTAATATCAAAATATAACGGTTTAAATCATTCAGAACCACGACAGACGCAAATTGGACACTCTCAGATGGCAGTTCAGACCATATGTTCTGATAGATGTTTCATAAATTCACCTTGTTTCATTGCACGTTTACATGCTGAATCATTATATATTTTCTTAAAACTTGATTGTTGATGATACACCTTTTCAATACACATGCACTGGAATAGAAGACGAAACGTAAATAAATAACCCAACAAAGATTCCAGACCTTGAGGCGTGCTGCGAGAATGTCGTCTTGAATGTCACTCCTCTGCATGCAAAGAGTCATTAGCATAGTTAGGATTGCAAGAAAAAACTCATACCCTGGAGGGAAACATATAACGAAGAAAATCAGATTCTTTAACACATTGTCACATTTCACCTAATAATACTGGCTTGTATCCGATCAGTGAGTACACAATTTTATACCTTAATTTTGATGATGTCTACATCACTATTTGAAGTTGATCTTTCCCTCTGCAATGGAATAACACCTTTGTTGTTAACGAACGTGATTTTAATTGGTAGATAACAGGGGAAGGCGCAACATTCCAATCAGACGGAACATTATTACAACGACGAACTTGTAAAGACAAGAAAACATAGGATTTCCCGCGGTATGAATTATGATCACAAATTTCCATCAAATGTTTGGCCCAAATCAGACATGGTTAATTTCTTATTTTCCCGTTTATGTAAGCAATGGAAGAATCTTGTCGAGTTCAACGAAATGAAGTGCCAAGAAGAGGAAAAAAAAAAAGTGACCCCACAAAAAGGGAACAGCCGAACAAGATAAGAAAGCACCCCAAAATTGGGACAGCAAGTTAAATTAGTTAAGACATACCTTAATCTGCAATCCCTCCATTTGTAAGACAGAATCGTGTGTAATTGTGTTGTGAAGCCTCGGATAATACTACGTGTTATTTATTAGTTTAGTTTCCGGTGGAGATGGCAGTATTAATTAAAGAAAATATATACACGTGGAAAAGGGTAGTCAGGCGGTGGAGGGTTCCTGCTTTGGTGTCTTCCGCCGCCCACCGCCTCCTCCGTTCGCCCTTTCTCCACTTTACAGCGTAGCAATAACCGCATATTAATAAAGGATCGTTGCATCACTAAATTTCATGTTATTGAAAGCTTATAATTATTATTATTTGCAGCGTAACTTCCCATGGAACTTTTCATTTTCCCTTTTCAACTCCTGGTTCTTTTTATCTATTTCAATGCATAAATAATTTATTTTCTATTTTATCATATAGATGGCTATTGAGTGCACAGTATTCACAATTCTACATTTTCGTAAAGAAATATTCAATATACTTAATATGTATTTATGACCTGAAATAGAAGATAATGCACTATTTTGAAATAGGATCCTAATCATTTATCTTGATTAATAACGAAAAATCTCCATGAACAAAATTTCAAAAGACAATTTTTTTGAATTCTTAGGGGAGATGGGGATATTCGGCAAATTTAAATGACCATTATTTTATTATTATTATTATTATTATTATTATTATTATTAGTATTAGTATTATTTTATTTTTTTTATTTTTTTTGGGGTCTACCTTTAATGGAGAGGAGAGGGATTGGATCCTGACCTACACTTCCTTAGGGGGGACAAAGCCAGTTCTTTTTGATAAGTAAGGACAATGCGGCTTTACCCAAAGACTCCTGCAAAAATAGGTTGTGTCATACTATATACTACAGTTCATACATAAACCATAAAGTAGTCGTCCCCATACTGTAGGCAAAATGTAGTTCTATATGTTAGACTGCGAATTATTTAATAAAAAAGATTTAATAATCAGAATATCAGTTGTATTGTTTGTTATATAAATAAATAGTTATAATCAAGATTATCATGATATAATTATGGATCGAAGATCTTCATTTACATTATACTTGCTTAAACTTTTCAAGTAATTAATTTTCATAAAGAATTAATGGCATTGCTGAATTCATGCTTTGTTACTTACTAATTACTCAACTTTTGCCATTTTCTTTAAGTTAAATGATTCAATATCCTATTATATGTTGGCCGGTTAGGATATTCTTTATTCCAAAATGGTACTTCATCTCCTATTCTACATCACAAATAGTATGTCGTTCCAAAAGAAAAGGTACAAATTCGGAAAATAGGACAACTATGTAAAATAGCAATAATTAACACCCCGCGCCAACATATAGAGATCTCAACCCTTTTTTCTTAAAATATCAAAAACAATTAGTACAGCACAAATTAATAAGGGTGAAAAAAAGAAAAAAGAAAAAAACACAAAAAAATGAAACCAATTGCTGAACCCATATCCAGGATGAAAAGCATCATTCTCACAAATAAATCCACGAAACGGATCCTAGAATTTCGACTGTATCATATCAACTGTCTCAAGATCAACTTGAAACGCTGTTGCAAGAACATCATCAGCAACAGGCGGATTCGATCCAAAAACCGCATTCGCGACCGTGATAACACCTGGGTTTTGGCTGCTGAGAGCCGCAATTGCCACAGCACCAACACTTCCAGTGTTCCTTTGGAAATGGACAAGACTCTCTGGAAAAACAAAAACATCACCCTCACATAGATCTTTTGTAATAAGGCTGTTTTCAGGGTTTGAAGTCACGAATCCAACTTCAAGACAACCTTCGAGCACTGTCAGAATCTCAGTCGCCCGAGGGTGCGTGTAGGGAGGATTGACTCCCCATTGCGCGAAGTCTAGACGAGCCATGGAAATTCCAAGAGTGTTGAGGCCTGGAATTTGGGTTACGGTCACTGGGGTTACTTTTGACCCGACAGGATTTGAAGTGTTGCCTTGTAAATGGAGACCGCTGAAGAAGAAATCAGTTTCTTGGATAAGTTTGGGGTTCATGCAGGGGTCAGTTTCTTCAGAATGCTAGTGCGTGTGGCCTTCGTTTTTACTGTATGGTAGTTTTGTTAAAGAATTTTTTTTGTTATTATTTATGTTTGAGTCATGTGTTTTATGTGAAATATTGGTATTTATGTGATTATTGATGTAAGGATTTGATACATTAATCAGCTCTTTCAAAAAAAAAAAAAAAAAGGAAAACTTTTACTACAAAGTGTTCTCCAGTTTTTACTTCATAGTCCATAGAACAATTTGTTTTTGGCAGATTTACGGCAGAGTCCTTCAGAATTTCCGCCAAAAGCAGCAATTTTTTTTAGTGACCCTCACTCTACATTTAGTTTAAAAATTTTGATGAGGAAAAGAAAATATTATTTATATGAAATTTCAAATTTGTTTGATTATTCAAAGCAATCATTGAAAAAAGAAACAAGGAGAAGAAAATTCATAATGCATTGAAGAAGAAAAGATACTTAAATAAGCTTTTCTTTCATTCTCTTCTCCATTTTGTAAGGAAAATGACTTTTCCTCAGCTAAATTATATTTTCCCTCAAGTTTTCCTTTCTTAATACTTTCCACACTAACCAAACAAATAAAAGTATTTCCTTTAGCATTCTCTTTTCTTCTCCTTGCCAAGATCCGTGAACCAAACATAGTGTTAATCAATTATGCAAGAGGAATATTAATTATGAGCATCAATTAATTCCTATATAAGTTAGGCTGCAATAACTAGGAGAATAGTTGCTCTTCAAATACGATCATTCTTTTGTCGTTTATCTCTATCACGCATTTTCACAATTTATTAGGTAGCATATTATTACTATAACCTCGTATCATAAGATAACACGAGAATATCATTTATCGATATGATACACATACACACACACACACATATATATATATATATATTAGTAATGCTATATGCAGCGACGAGACTCTAGATCATGAATTCGATTTTTACCAGTGTTAGAAACCTGCTAGTTGATCATACCCCTCTTCTAATATCTCTTCTCATTCCTACAATTTTATTAGTTGCTACCTTTGCTCATAGATAAAAATATATCATCACTCCGAGGACATGATTAGCAACCCAAAAAGTACATTAATTTTAATCAATTTGAAATCAACTCAAAGCCATAAACACTCAACAATCATTAATAATTCTTGAGATCAAACATAAAAAACAACAAATATTCCAAAGAATCCAACTACACGAACTGCTAGGTCTGGGTTTTTTTTTTTTTTTTTT
>JACFYI010003239.1:381257-396201 GCA_014898755.1 Handroanthus guayacan | reverse complement strand
CTGAGCTTCCATTAAAAAAATATTATTTATAATATATTATTATATATATAATATGAAAATATATAGCAAAAATATATGTAAAACATATATTAAATATATATATAATATATCTTTTAATATATATAATATAAAATATATATTTTAAAAATATATGTATATAAAAAAATATTTAATATATATTTTAATATATAATATACTATATAAGATATATTTTAAAAAAATATATAAAAAATATTTTTTTTTAAAAAAAAAATAAGCTCGATTAGAGCTCGAGCTTGGCTCGAGCTCAATCAAGCTCAAGCTCGAGCTCGGATTTCTGATAAACGAGCCGAGCTCAAGTCTAGAATTGTTGCCAAGCTCGGCTCGTTTACAACCCTAGTTAAAGGTTACCATATGCATCACTGAATTAATTAATCACTAGACAAAATGGGCCTCAACTCTCAATTGGATTGGTCCAGTCCCTTTTCCCAAAATTCCTTCAAATGTTTTTGTGATGAAGGACAGGCCCAGATCTCCTTTGGTAACTCTTTTGATTGACACATGCTACCGAATTTACTTATAAAAAAAGAATTAATCACTAGACAATATTTGAATTATGATTTAGAAAAAATTGTTTAATTATTTTGGTGTGAAGTCTTCCATTAAAATATACACCTTACCCTAGGAAAAAGTTACATGATTGAAGATTGCACTATTGGGTATAGTAACAAGCGAAAAATTAATAGTCGTTTTCAAGTTAATATTAGCATCAAATTTTTCAAAATCGAGTCTCATGCTTCACCTGACTGAAAGAATGTTCATTTAGGGTAAACCAATAGGCTGTAGATAGAATAACTATTAACTGCCATTGCGTGTGTGTATATATGCATAGGCTTCTTTTACTCACAATTACAATATTCTTATTAAACTCGACCTCATCGGTAATTTCTTTGTAAGATTTTGCCTTATTTTATTATGGGATTTGGATTTCACAATCTCATTAAATTATGTTAAGTTGTACAATTTTATTTCCTATATCTATATCTTTATATCCAGGCACGGTGATATGAATTAAATTATATCTATTTTTAATTAATTTTGTAACTTGTAACGATTTTGACATTACAAAAATTTTAGATCATAGCTAGCATATGTTAATTGTTATCTTACTTATTCACCAGGACATGTTCTGAACAAATTAAATCATTTTTTAGCCTTTCCCATATATTCCATTCTTTTTCTGGATGATATTTGTATTTCTAAAAATGGAAAAAATCACAAACTAAAATTTGACAAAATAAAGAAGTTAGTGTTGTTAAGCTGGCCCTCGTTTTCGCAACTTTTTCCATTTTATTTTTTCACCCTTTAAATTAGCACCTCATTAGAGAAGCCATTTTCATATCCCAGTCTGTGTTTGTAATTTTCTACTACCTGCTAATTCATATTTCACTTGAAAAAGAAAAAAGAAAAGAAAAGAAAAAGAAAAAGAAAGAAATAGGCATAGCAGCAAAAAAGTGATTTGAATACTTCTAGCATTGTCCTTAGGTGGAGTTTCTTTCAAACTTGCCTGATTATTTTCTTGATTCTTATTATTACATAATTAACAATGTTGATTTTCTGGATGAATTTTGAAATTTAGTTGCCAAGATGGACAATCAAACGTTTTCTGTGGATTTACGAAAACCACTCGTTTTTCAGGTCAGATTTTTCACATAATTTTGTGGGTTTCCTTTTTTTTCTTTTTTCTTTTTTTTGTACATGTGATTCAACTTTTTTTTTTAACAAAATAAAATAAAATAAAAAACTTACTGTACTAAATTTTTTATTCATTGTTTTGGCTGTGTTAATGGCAGGTTGGCCATCTTGGAGAAGCTTACGACGATTGGGTTCACCAACCTATTGTTACCAAGGAAACCCCACGTCTTTTTGCAAACGGCTTCATTGAGGTATTTATTATGCTAATAAATAATTCTTCATGTAATTTTCTGCCTAAAATTATGCATGAGGTGTACTTGACCCACTGCAACTGATTGAGCCATATTCCTAGGGTGAAGAGTCCATTTAAAATTGCATAATTGCAAGAACAACTATGAGTTCTAAGCAAGTGTTTTGAAAATCGGATTGGATTGGCCGATTGAACCCGCAAACAAGTAGGCTCTTTGGATCAATAGGATGAATGAAACCATTTGATGTGTAAACCACTATCAAAAATCGACAAAATAGATATTTTGGTTTTTAACCACTTTGTTTTTCTTTAAACATTTTTAATAATTCATTCCAATTGCCCTAATTTTCATCTCTATCATAAATGTGATTAAACTGATCGAAACCGGTCAAAATTATGAGTTATGACATATAAAGTAGTTGGTCCTATCTCTGGCACTATCTTCGAAACTGATTACTGACCGGTTTGATCAGTAACCAACAAACTATCTGTGCCAATTGAATCAATGAAATGGTTTGATGAGCAAACTAGCGAGAACCACTTGAAAGTTATAATCAATAGGGTCATGAGTTCTATCAGGATCGTGTTCTCAAAACATTTTTCTAATGTAATTCATGATGAAACAGTTCTTAACACGCACCCGTTGGTGGGCAATTCCTCTCATCTGGCTGCCCGTCGTGTGCTGGTCTGTATCATCTTCCATAAACAATGGCATTCATCCTTACCATGTAGCACCGACAGTAATAGCCGGTATCTTCTTATGGACATTGCTGGAGTACTCTCTGCATCGCTTCCTTTTCCACATCAAAACAAAGAGCTACTGGTGCTTGCTTGCCTAGTTCTGTTTCCACCCTTTATTTGTTCTTTATGATAAGCCGAAAACATTGAAAAACTTAAATGCAGGGGAAACACGCTTCACTACCTTATTCATGGTTGCCATCACAAGCACCCCATGGACGGACTCCGACTGGTTTTCCCTCCAGCTGTAACCGCAATTTTACTAGTCCCTGTAAGTATGATCATGACTATGAGTGCAATTGAGTCGAGCCAAGTCGAGTTTGAGACATGGCTTGCAATAATGATCACGGGTGTTGGAATAATAGCATTGTTCTCGTTCCATTGCAATGTCGTGGAATGGTTGCAGCCATCCCACACTTTTTTAAGTTTAAAGCATTGCCCTTTCTATTCCATTCGGCTACGATTATCCGATATATCAGTTTGGAACATTAATTCACACAAAACTATTCCATACAAGAATATTATAATGAAGAAGACCGTCCTAGTCCATTCCACCTATTCCAGCTTTTCCCTTTTTTTTTTTTTGTTTCTTTCTTTTTTTTTAGTTTTTTATTTTTTATTTTTTACCTTGAGCTTGAGCTCAACAACTCCAATTTTTTGAGGTCGAGCTCAAAATGATTAAAATTAGACAAATGTTCACAAGCCACGAGCCTAAATAGAAACAAGTAGGAAATGGCTCCAGGTAAAGCTCAAGGTTTCAAGTTGGATTGAGCTTGACACGAGTTCGAAAGAATCCAGCTCACAAGCTGAGCTATGAACCAAAGAAAAATAACTTGAAACAGGCTCGAAGCAAAACTCGAGTTTGATTTCCTAGAATCGAGATTGATAGAATTCAAATTTTAGTCAAGCTTCTTTCAAACTGGAGTCAAGCTAGTTCTTGTTCAACTCTTGAAGCTTGTGAGTTAGCTCGACTCGTTTGCATCCCTAGACCAGATAAATGAATTATCATTCTTCCTAATTTGGTTTTTCCATTGCCTCTTATTTTTTCTACTTTGTGATATCAGTTCTGGAATCTGATAAAGCTTCTAGTACCTGCACCCTATTCCCCTGCTTTCTTTGGAGGTGGGTTGTTGGGATATGTCATCTATGATTGCACTCATTACTACTTACATCATGGGAAACCGTTGAAAGGTTTATCTTATCGACTCAAGGTGATTAATTCCATAACTAAATTAATTTAATTTCCTTAAGTGATAATTAATGTAATATTAACATTAATTCTTTGATCTTGTAAATTGTAGAGATTTCACATGAACCATCACTTCAGAATTCAGAACATGGGATTTGGAATCACAAACACTTTCTGGGATAGGATTTTTGGAACACTTCCTCCAAAATCTGGCAAGAAAGCTAGCTAATATACAGACTATAAAGGCAAATTTTTGCTGTGATTTAGTTTTGAGATTAATTTAGGATTTGGCAGGCTGGGAAAATTAACTGTTTTAATTAGAGTGTAGATTGAATTTGGCCGGTCTAGTTTTTCTTTTCTTTCTTTTTTTTTTTTAAAAAAATTATTATGATGTATGTTTTTCTTTTTTCCCATATTTTTTTCTGGTTTCACATTCTAGTTAGGATTTGATATTTTTCTGAACATTCTTTTTTTTTTTTTTTTTTTGCCCTGGTGTAAAAAAATCTCGTTTAGTGCATTCAGCCGTGATGAATTGTGCTGATCACAATGAGACATTTTTCTCGAATTTTTCGCAGATTTTTGTGTTCCAGTTTATTTTAGTTGTAAGTCATATACATATATAGTTACACTAAGAAAATAGAAGAATTTATTTGTAACTTTTAATCTTTTTACTACTTTTGGCTAGAATACATGAGCTTATTCTTACGAAAGCAGAGGAATGCTTTGTTCATTTCTGAAGAAGTTCTGTGGATCAACCTTCGTCTTCACTCTGGCCAACCTCTCGAAGTTACCTTTGAAATACTTTCTTCCCCATCTTCTAGCTTCTGAAAAGCTGGTATTCACCTTCTGATTAATCCCTAAGTCAAGATCCCTGTAATTTACATAAGCACCTCGTGGGGAACTCGATACGTATGGTTTCATATACTTATACAGCTCTTTAATCCAGTTAACATGTTTAACAGATTCATCGTCTCCACCCACAGTCCATTTCACCAAGTATTGTATATTGAACAAATTCCCTTTTCTGTGGGGAAAAGGGAGCTCAGATTCTTGAATTTGATCCATTTTTCCTCCGAAAGGATCCATTATCACAAACACAATATGTTCTTCAAGAAGACGTTCGTTAATGCCTTCCAACACACTCAGTGGCATCACTTTCTCAACAAAATCCGATTTTGCCTTGAAATAGCTCTTATATTGGACTGTTCTATCCAGCAAAACTTCCAATGGTTCGTCTCTTTCAAATCCCTCGAAGTAGAGTACAGATTCTATCCAACTCATTTCCATACAGTCTTTTTTGAGTAATCCTAATTCCGGAAAATGCTCGTTCATCAGTGG
The DNA here is from genome assembly GCA_014898755.1 of Handroanthus guayacan. Taxonomy (NCBI): domain Eukaryota; kingdom Viridiplantae; phylum Streptophyta; class Magnoliopsida; order Lamiales; family Bignoniaceae; genus Handroanthus; species Handroanthus guayacan. The sequence goes on along the minus strand of JACFYI010003239.1, from coordinate 391,012 downwards.
TAATAGATCATTTACAGGTCCAAGAAATAGCAAGTTGAACAATGCTTCCACTCTCTTCTTTTTTCCTTCATTAATCCCATCTAGATGCTGAATTACAATTCTGATGAATATATCTTCAGGGAGCTTATTTGCTATCTGTTGCCATTTATTAGCAAGTTCCTTTCCTTCTTGGTTTAAGTTCTTGTGAATCGTAAAGACGGTGATGACAGGTGGGACTCGAATGAGTTTTATTTTCCAGGCAAGTATAATCCCGAAGCTCGCTCCTCCACCTCCTCTTATAGCCCAGAACAAATCTTCTCCCATCGATTCTCGATCAAGAGTCCTTCCTTCAACATCAACTAAATAAGCATCGAGAATGTTGTCTGCAGCTAGACCATGTTTTCTTACCAATGTCCCAAATCCTCCTCCGCTGAAGTGGCCTCCAATGCCTACACTAGGGCAAAGCCCGGCAGGGAAACCGTACACCTTACTCCTCCCAGCGATGTTATAATATAGCTCCCCAATCGTTGCTCCTGTTTGAACCCAAGCCGTTTCTTCTTCCATATCAATGCTGATGGACCGGAGATTGACGAGATCGACAATGATAAACGGGGTCTTGCATAGGTAAGATAGGCCTTCGTAGTCGTGGCCACCACTCTTGACTCGGATTTGTAACCCGTGCTTCTTGCAACATACAATGGATGCTCGGATTTGATCCGCATTATAAGGTGTAATAATGAAGTCGGGTTTATGAGATGTCGAATTTAACCATCTGGGATTTTGTTCTGCGGATTGTAATAGATTGGAATATGATGAAGAACCTGGAGTGTGAAGGTATTTAAAGGCTGTAATATATCCTGCAGAAGAGTGGGTGGACATGCACTTAACAAAATTTCCATGATTTGCATTACAAAATGTTAGTGAAATTGAGAGAAAAAGCAGGAGATATAGTGTTTGAGAGGTCATTCCTGGATATACCTCTTAGGACAAGATGTAGTGAAATCAAGTATGGTTCTCAAAGTTGCACTAATTACAGCTAACTTTATGCTCCGAACAAATATTGATGTTTTTTTGTCTGGTAATACGATGATTCCAATGTTCCCTGTAAACTTCTCTACGGTGTCTTCATGCATGGTAGTCGGCAGATTCTTTTCCTCCCTTAAAGAAGGCTCAATTTAAAAGAATACATAGTACTCAATTCTTTGCTTCCCCTTAAAGAAGACTTCAATTTAAAAGAATACATGGTACCAATTCAACCAACTCCCATCCTACATGAGTTAGGAATTTAGGGCTGGAGAAGGAATTTTCAGCCAAGTTACGTAATAGGCATCCTTCCCGTCTACTAGTCAATTTTTCAGAGGCAAATTGGACCGTACTAAAGTGAATGTTAGGAGGGGGCCACACCATTCGAGAGCATGTGTGGGTTGGATTAGAGAGAATGTAGCAAATTTTATCACTTCAATAGTAACAGCAACTAATGGTTAGTAAAATAAAAAATTAAAAATTAACTAGCAGTACAATATGTAAGATGGAGGTATAAATCAAGAGATATTTGTTAATTTCAAAAAGATATGAGAGCTCTTTCTTAAACGGTTCAAACTTGACATAATTTTATGTGGAAATCCACCCTTCTATGATTGGTGGAAAAACAAGACCATAGAATTTGATAACCATAAGGAAGTACAAGATATTAATTATGATCCTGTGACAATAAGATACAATCCAAACAAAATAGTTAATATTAGAAGTAAAGTACCAAACATTTACAACACAGACTGCTAGGAACATAACTTGTAAATCCTCAGACAAGCCACTAAGTAACAACATATAAAAGCAATTTGAGACATTGTTTCAGTGAATCATACTCTCCCCTCTTCTCTCATCCATCAAAGGAAGAGTAGGAATACTCTGTTCATGTCTGAAAAAATCATCAGGGTCAACCTTAGTCTTCACTCTCACCAACCTCATAAAATTGTCCTTAAAATATTTCATACCCCACGAACTAGCTTCAATAAAACTTGTTCCATTCTTATTCATTCCCAAATCGAGATCTCTGTAATTCACATAAGCTTCTCTTGGCAGCATTGAAACATAAACAGCCATATAGTCATACAGCCTCCTAATCCAATCCACATGCTTAGCTTCGGATTGAGGTTTGTTGTCGTTCCAAAGCGTTACATACTGTATTTTATATATAACCCCTTCTCTATGAGGAAAAGGGATTTCAGATTCCGAAATCTTACTCATCATTCCACCATAAGGATTGAATATCATCAATGGTGAATCTTCTTCCATAAGCCTTTTCCACAGCCCTTCAAGCCCGGATTCTTGAATCGGCTTTCTAACAAAATCCGATTTTGCCTTGAAATAGTTCTTGAATAAAGACTTCCCTTGAAGCAAAACCTCCGGTGGGGTTTTTGCCGGATAACCAGCAATGTAAAGTACTGATTCAATCCAACTCATTTCGATACAATCTTTTCGAGTCAATCCCAATTCAGGGAAACTCGCTTTCATCACATGAAGCAATCTGTCTGTTTTTCCAAGAAACAGAGCATTATAAGAAGTTTGTATTGTTTTCTCACCCTTTCGAGCACCATTAACAACTTGTATAATCACTCTGATGAAGAGATCTTCATCAAGTTTGTCAGCAACTTGTTGCCATTTGCAGAGGATCTTTGTAGCACCTTGTTCTAAGGTTCTTGGAACTGTAAAACCTGTAACAACTGCAGGAACTGGAACTAGTCTCACTTTCCAGGCTACGATAATCCCAAAGCTAGCTCCTCCTCCGCCTCGGATAGCCCAGAAAAGATCCTCCCCCATGGATGCTCTGTCAAGAATCCTTCCACTAGAATCAACTATTCTTGCATCAATCACATTATCTGCTCCAAGCCCATATTTCCTCATCATGGGTCCGTAAGCTCCTCCAGTTATATGCCCTCCAATTCCTAAGCTAGTGCAAAGACCAGCTGGAAAACCATGAGTTTTGCTTTTCTGTGAAATCCTGTAATAAAGTTCACCGATAGTTGCTCCTGCCTGAACCCATGCGCTGTTGTCCTGAATATCGACGTTTACAGACCTGAGTTTCGAAAGGTCTAGAATGATAAAAGGTTGTTCCGTTTTGGATATGTAGGAAAGGCCCTCATAATCATGGCCTCCGCTGCGTATTCTGAGCTGGACTTTTAGCTCTTTCGCGCAGATTACAGCAGCTTGAACGTGGTTTTCGATCAATGGTGTGAAGATAAGTTGAGGTTTAGGTACAGAAGGGACTAAACATCTGAGGTTTTGAGCAGAAGACTGAAGAATGGAGTTGAATGAAGCGTTTTCTGGAGTGGAAAAGGCTGTGGAAAAAGGGATTGAGAGCTCGGAATTGAGAGTGATGCATTGGTAAAATTCTGGAATTAGATTTGAAGACACCGAGGAAGATGATACGAGAACTATGATTAAGCTTAAGGTAAGAATGTAAGAGTTTGGAGATCCCATGATCGTTGTGTGTTTTTAGTGAGATGATTTGATGTTTTTTTGTTGTGGGTGAGGAGAGGTATTTATGGATTTTTATGCGTGAAAATTGATGATTCTGGATGATCTAAGGCAAACGTCAAGCTGAAGTTTGGAGACAATTAGGTTTGCTTTGGGGACTTCCAACATTTGGGCCACATTGTTGACTATATGACAGGCTTTCGGGTTTGTGTTTTTTGCCTTCCCAAGTGCACATTTCTTGCCTTCCAATGGCCAATTTAGTCTGTTGCTTAAAGGATGCCTCTTGTCCTAAGTGGCGAAAATAGCAAGTAACTTCTTGTAGAGATGTACCCATAAATTATTTCAAGTTCTTCAAAAATAAAAAGGAAAGTACATATTTTTGGCCCTAAATCGACCCATAGGAAAGATTTTATGTAATGAGATTACCATTACAAATGAATCGAATCAAATGCATTATTCAGATTTGTTTGAAAGTTTTGTCAAGTTTTCAAAAGTGTATGTCAAATTGGCCTGATTGTTAACTGAACCTAGCTTGAACAGTATAAACCGAGTCAAGTGTGACTATTTTGACCTATTTAGACATATTTTACAATTTTATTGAACTTTTAGTGAAAGATTTAAGACGTCAATCAAGTCTTGAATAATTTCATAAACTTAAGTATATATGCGACAACAATAAGGTGCATTGTATTTAGGTTTCACATGCTTAATAGTATTTTAGATATGAAGACTTAAAACACATTGACTATGAGTTCTTTTGTTGTATAATTTTCCACTCATGAGTCAATTATTGAATTAGTGATGATCTTGAGAAAAGGAAAAAAGGAAAAAAAAAAAAAAAAAAGATGAACTTTTATGGAAGTGGCAAAACGATACTTAATTCGGTCGTTACAACTTTGCGGAGATTGAGGCTATGATGACTCCTGAAATGTTTACAGTGGAAATTTTCTGGTTTGGTCAATTTAATGAATATCTACGATCCACTATATATATATATGTGTGTGTGTGTGTGTATGTATATATGGATGTATATCCCTTTTACTAGTTTACAGAAATCAAGGAAATCAATAATTATGGTAATGGGTTTAAAATGTTGCTGGTGAGCAGTGTGTTCAATTATTGAATGCATAGTCAAAACCCGATAATACATATGTTGACATTTTGCAAGATTATTTCAACTCGTGTTGAATTGTGTAACGTATTAAATAGGGACAGTTACCTCAACATTCGTGTGATTCGACATAACTTCATTATGGTTTGAACAATTATAATAACATCTCATTATTAGATTAATAGAAAATTTTACTTGTAATGCTTTGTTACACTTTTAGAAAGCTGTCTAATTGCAGTGTGTTATTTTGTACTTTTTCAAATCACAAAGAGTATTTCTGTAATTAAACCAGATTTAGGGGTGTTGAGATACTTATTCCTATTTAATATGATTTATATTCCAAATGAAAGTATTATATGTATTTATAAATCAATCAAAAGTAAATAACTTTCAGCATGTATGATAGCATATTGGATATATTATCAAGGAGGCGTTCAATATGTTTCGCATATATAGAGTATTTTCTATTATTGTTTTGATAAAAATAATCAAAAATTATAATATTCTAAAACTATTTGATGAAAATTATTGGCTCTTCCAAATCGTTTTCTATTTTATATTTCTTTATTATTAAAGTCACTTATTTTAATATTGCATACGGATTATACTAGTAACATTCCAATGAAATCAGCGACATATTTTTGTATATTTACTTGCATCAATATTTAATCATAAGTTATTTATCAAAAATATTTAATCATAAGTTTATTACTTATATATATATAGATATATATGATATATCTACACATATATGTTTTGTATATTTATATATTTACATTAATTAAACTTATGTATTAATTTATTAATATGAAAAATACCTAAATTTATTTCATATCAATCGTCGTATCATATTTTTTTAAAGTTTTTAGGAAATATTGTATTACCATACACGTACTGTATTTGTTGGTGCTAATTTATATATGTACATTATGTGCCTGAACTTTAAACACAAATTAGCAGAGATCAAAATTAGTGAAAAAGCGTGAAAAGCAGCGAAAAGACTAGCACCATAAAAGTCACAAAAGGAACTTTGCGGATGTGGAATCATGATTTGCAACTAATCAAAACTATCTTTAGTCTTTAGGAGACAATAATGATAACAATGAATCTTATTATTCTAGCTTTATTTTCGTAGGACCAATAATTTTTAGGGATCTAATTATAGAAACATCCATGTTAGTTTGGAAAATTATAATAATACTCTTGTACATTATAATTAGACCACCTAAAAATGCGACGAATTGACTGAAATATTATAAATATAAACTCTAATGAATCTAATTATGAGGGTGTTATTGTAATTTCTCAAAGCACTGAGAGTGTTGAGGTAGTTATCTCTAATTTGTATATTTTATGTGGCTAATTGGCAATTGCTTCAGTATTTAGGCAAGAATTAATTCATTTAAATGCATTTGAAGAGCCCATAACACAAAAGTTGAAGAACTTTGTTTTTAAAGAGAAAAAAGAGTTTTATTTTTAAAATATATTGCAGACAGCTATCTTTTAATTTGTGATCAAATTTCGAATTTCCCTAGCTAATTTTTAATTTTTCAGTCACATTAAATGGTAAATTGCCACTCAATAAATAGTTCCTCGAGAACTCTATTCCAAAATGGTGCATCAATTTGAAACTAAAATATCGTCTGAATATGTTTATTTTGACGCACCAACATGACGTTTTATTTATTTCTTACTAATTTTTTCATTAAAAACTTGTGACATATAAATATTTCAGAAATAGATAAATTTATTATATAAATTGAGGTGCCAAAATTCTTACAAGAAATCCAAGCTGCAGCAAATTTATCACTGACATATGTTCTCTTCCTGGGCCAGGTGCTTATTTCTTTAGTGGAGGAATACTTTGTTCATTCCTAAAGAAATTGGTTGGATCAACCTCAGTCTTCACTCGAACCAATCGATCAAAATTTCCCTTGAAATACTTCACACCATAAACCTTTGCTTTATTACACTCATCGGCACCATTATCCGTACTACCAACATCAATGTCTCTATAATTTAGAAACGCTTCTCTTGGATTCTTCGAAACAAATGGTGCCATATAATTATAGAACTTTATGATTTTATGAATGTTGCTCTTATCCTGAGCATCACCCGTTTCATTCCAGGTGGATAAGTACTGAATTTTGTAAATATTCCCAGCTCTATGAGGAAAGGCAATTTCCGACTCTGGAATTTCACTCATTCTTCCGCCATATGGATTGAACACCATCTTTATTCTTCCGTAAGCGGCCAATTTCTCAAACACTCCCTTTAAACCGTCCTTCGGAATCGAGGTTTTCACGTAATCAGATTTAAACTTAAAGGCATCTTCAGACAGAGGTTTTCTGCTTAACAAAGCTTCTTCTGAAGTCCCGTCAGGGAATCCAGCCCAGAACAAGGTTGATTTAATCCAGGTCATTTCCTTACAGTCTTCCTTTCTCAATCCCAATTCAGGAAACTCTGATTTCAGATAAGATACCAATTTGTCTGCATCACCAAGGAACAGAGCAATAAAAGATGCTCTGATTGTCGTTGTGCCATTACTTTTTCCAGGAATTGCCTGGATATACACCCTGATAAAGAGATCTTTATCGAATTTATCTGCAATGAATTGCCAACGATGGACAAGATCAGTCGCATTTTCTTCCAGGGTTCTTGGAACCCGAAAAACTGTCACCAAAGGGGGAACCGGTACAAGGTTGATTTTGAATGATAAAATGACACCAAAACTAGCGCCGCCACCTCCTCTAATAGCCCAGAAAAGATCTTCTCCCATTCCCTTTCTGTCAAGAATTCTCCCATTTGCATCAACAATCTTCGCATCAACCACGTTGTCTACAGAAAGACCATATTTCCGTAGCATATTGCCATAGCCACCTCCACTGAAATGGCCGCCAATGCCGAGAGTCGGGCAAACTCCACCAGGGAAAGCAAGGACTTTGCTTTTTTTCCAAATTCTGTAATAGAGTTCACCAAGCGTGGCACCCGCTTGAACCCAGGCAGTATTATCATTCAAGTTAATAGATCTAAGATTGGAGACATCAAGAATAGCAAACGGGGTTTTAGATGTATACGAAAGGCCCTCATAATCATGGCCTCCGCTTCGAATTCTTAATTCTGTTCCCGAATTCTTGGCGCACATTACAATTTCTTGGACTTCCGATTCTTGCAAAGGTGTCAATATTACAGCTGGTTTTGGGGTCGATGAAGTGTTGAAACGGCTGTTTCTAATGCGATCTTGTAACACAAATGTGTAGTTTATGCTGTTTGGTGTGTAGATTATTTTTGCTAATTCGGGTTTTGAGATCTTGCTGCGTGAGTACAGACATTTGAGAAAGGAGTCCGAGGATGCAAGAGAAAAGGAACTGAGACAGCAGAAGACAAACAGCAAAAGCTGGAGAATCGAGAAAGAGGAAAGGAGAGAATTAATCATATTTTTCTTTTTGATAGAGAAATGAAGTTTAATTATTTATTTTGCTCAAGCCCAATTGTGCTTTAAATAATAGTACAGGAGAATGCAATTCATGCCATTGTAGACATTCTCAAAATAGGATTGTTTATAATCCAGCCTCTGTATCCATTCATCTACCCGCAAAATCTGGCATTAATAATTTGTGATTGAAGAAGGGAAGGTAAACTCTTATCTATATTACATCAGTTTTAAATAAAATCATCAGAAGTATATCAAACATATTTTTGTAATCTTTATGTAATAAATTTAAATAATTTTAATATTTGTAGACATAATAATATTGGATGCACTCATGATGTTGGCATATTAAATATGATATACATTAATAGATTTATGAATCTATTCTCTATTATTAATACTAGCAGCTGTCACAGGCGATTTCCTCGCGCATATTATTTTATCTAAGGAGCATATATTTTGAATTAATTTGTAAATCACACATGATTCCGCAATCAACAATAAATATTTGTGTAATATATTCAAAATATATATTCAATGAAATATAGTTGGTATAAATATATCATATAATTGATAGATAAATTTCAAAACGATAGAAAAATATCAAAGTAATCTTGAGCTATTTTCTCAACACACAAAAGTACAAAACTTGGGAAAAATAAAATATTTGGATTATGAAAATCCTTCGGCTTTGATACATCTATAATGGCAATATGCATAACCACTAGAAATACTAATTATGTCAAAGGAAAAAGTACGAAGAACTCAAGGTTTGAAATACGAAACCAAGAATCATACACTGGAGACGATGGTTGACCTGATTGGCATGAAACCATTTTGTAGTAGAAATGAATCCAGGAAGTGCTTTTTGTTTGATCGCGATTATAACATAAGAAGATATTAAATTTATTAGAATCTTGAGCGAAGAGCTTACCATGATTGGTCAAATTCGACTGGCTATCTCATATGTAAATTAATAGTGATCAGACACTAATTTTAAAAACAACAAGAAGATATGGAATTCTTGGACAAGCTAACTAACTTTTTTTCGGACGTTGACTTAGATTATGGTTTCCTATAACATGAAACGGAAAATTGAAAAACTTGGACAATAATAATACAACTACAATTTCCCTCTTCTTTGCAACTCAAGAATAATTTCCATAAGTATGCACTTAATTTCAAATGCTAATTTTCTGGCTGTCAATAAATTATTTATTGTGTTCAAACGAAAGTCGTAAAAAAAAAATTCTAAGAATTACAATAATTGGGTTTTATAGTTACTGCAGTTCAAGTTGTAAAGAATCAATGCATTATACTTTTTTTCTTGAGATTAAACAATGGATTATATTGGAAAAAAATAGAAAACTAAAAAACTTGAGAACTAACACATCTACAATTTCACAGTGTAGAAAATTGATGAGAAAACAGAAAACAGGAATAGATTGATAGTAAATTGAAATTTGAGTTGTGATCCAAGATGAACACATTACAAACCATTCCTCTTCGTTAATTAATAACAAATTAAAGGCAATCAGCCAATCAGGCTGCCGCAAATTTGTCTTTGAAAATTGATATTCTCTTCAAAGGCTTGGTGCTTATTTAATATATATTCAGTGGAGGAATACTTTGTTCATTCCTGAAGAAATTGGTGGGATCAACCTTAGTCTTCACTTGGACTAACCGATCAAAATTGCCCTTGAAATACTTCTCCCCATAAACTTTCGCTTTATTATACTTATCCGCACCATTATC
>JACFYI010003239.1:365540-377660 GCA_014898755.1 Handroanthus guayacan | reverse complement strand
GTTTATGTTGTTTGGAGTGTAGATTATTTTTGCCAATTCGGATTTTGGGATTTTGCTACTTGAGTACAGACATTTGAGAAAGAAGTTTGAGGATGCAAGAGAACAGGGACTCAGATAGCAGAAAACAAGAAGTAGAAGCTTCAGAATTGAGAATGGTGAATGCAAAGAGTTATTCATATTTATGTTTTTGATGTAGAAATGGATGTTGTGTTTTGCCCAAACCCTATTGTGCTTCAAATACTTTTTCTGGGAGAATGATTCCTGCTCTGTTGCACTAATCACAGTAAACATTATGCTGCAAACAAATATTGATGTATTTTTGTCTGATAATAAGATTATTCAAATTAATGTTGCTTGTAAACTTCTGTAGTATGCCATCATGCATAATGGCCGGCCGTTTTTCCTGTATTTGTTTATTTGGGTTTGTTTTGTCTTGTATTTTTTAATTAATTAATTAATTAATTTATTTATTTATTTATTTATTTTAAGCCGGCTTATCAACCTTGATAGAATTTTTTTGGTTTTGATGTAGCTATAGAATCGGTGATTGGTTGCACGTCACTTCGAAGGAAGATGCCTTTGGTGGGAAACTTGGTGATTTACAGTAGTCCAAGTATTGGGAGCTCTCTTTGTCTACAAGGTACACTACAAAAAAATATAGCATAAGTGACAAAAATTGAGTGACAATGTAAAAATTGTCACTAATTCTATAGAAAAAGTGACAAAGAATTATGTTTTGCCACAAAAAATAATTTTAACAAACCAAATAGTGACAATAATATATTTATATTGTCACTATTGACAATTAGTGACATATATATAGTGACTAACTAGTGACAATAAAAATCTTGTCACTAAATTGTTGCGATCATTAGATTGTCACTATAAATGTGTCATTAATTATTTATAGTGATAATTTACAATACTATTTTTTATCACTAATGAACTATATAGTGACAATACGGAAGTCATTGTCATCTAAAACATATAATTAGTGACAAGATGAAAATTGTTGTCACTTAATACATATTATTAGCGACAATATTTATACTATCATATCATTTTTGTCACTCTTGTTCTACTTTTTTGTAGTGGTAGCAGTGTACTAAGGTGGAGCTATGATTCAATTCGAAGGAAAAAATTCAACTATGATTAATGCATTAAACACATTGGGTAAGGATATGTCGTTGTATGAGGCTATGCCAGGAGGAATGCATATTGCTGCCAAAGTCATGGTTTGCTAGAAGACTAGAAAATCGGTGGACTGGCCAGATCAAGATGAGAGCGGCCTTCACTATTTCAATGTTCTAGTACGAAATAGTTTTTGTGTAAGCTAGTGTTCCAAATAGAAATATGGTCTGAAATGGGGTGAAATTTTCGATTTATTGGACTATGGTGGCGATTCAGAACAGAATGATTATTTTTAAATGTGTTTAATTTTTCTGCACTTTTTTTCATTAAAAAAAAAAAAAAGATCAATACTTCAAACTAAAAAAGGTATGAAACAGCATGACTGTGACATTGTAATGGAATTGAAACGATGTGTTCTGATCCTATTACTGGTACTGCAATTCATGGTCGTGGTTGATTCTTAATGTCCTTTGTGAGCTCACCCGGCGAGAGGAATGCATTAGCGCAGGCCGACTCAGAGTTCTTCCCTTCAGATTTTAGTTTCTGTGCTGTGCTTCCTCTGTTTGCCGAAAATGTGGTTTGATCCTGATGTTGCCTTGAGCCCTTTTGATTAATAAGGCGAAAAAGAAGGATCAACGCAATATATTTTCTTTTTTAAAATTAAATATTTATATATTAACCATTAAATAAGTCACTAACAAAGGACTAAATTGGTATACTTCCAATACATTTTACTATTATTTTGGGACTGTTATTTGCTGATAATATTTATTTGAAGTTTAAGTTTCCTTGTTGTCAATTTAGAACTTGTTGGGATACTAGTGTTTTTGATGATGACTTTTCTCTATGGACATGGATTCGTTTGCAATTGATAATTCAGCCAAACACTTGGATAAAGTTCTTTAAAAAAAAAAGATTTAGTCGAAATATGTGCTGTTAAGATTTATCATGCAAACCGCTCTCTTAAGAATCAAATCTCATTTGATATGGAATCGGTTAAGATATGGATTTGACTGCTTCCTATAAGAACATATCTTCTAAAGTGTTTGAATCCGCAATGAAAGATGATCATACTTGAACTTGCTCTTTGAAAGTCTAATATAGTCAAACTCTATCTAGAATAACAAACCCAATTCTATTTGAGTCAAACTCTATCTAGAATAACAAATCCAATTCTATTTGAACAAAAAAAAAGATATGCTCCAAACGGATATCAAATCTAGTCTCCTTAAGTCACTGAACCACCCGTCTGCCCTTTTCAATAAATAGGGAACAAATACAAAAACAAAAAAAAAAATGGAGAGCTTTCTAAGAGTGTGAAACAATTCACGGCACAAAAGTCTTAACATACTTTTTGTTATCTTAATCTCTCTGTTTTATTGTTTGTGTTTATGGTTCTTGAGGGACCTGGTGAGGAGAAAAGAAAGCAAGCACGAACAAACTGCTGGAACAACTTTCGGGATTTGAAGTACCAGTCTGGAAGGAGAGTCCAGAACGTGTTAGACAAGGCGGCAGCTGTGAAGCATCAGTCCACTAGAGTCTTACGGTCAGCTGGCAGAAGTTCCCCTGGTACCAACTCATACCGGATATCGTTCCAGCCTTGGTCGCAACAGATTGCGACACAAAGCAGTGTCCACCTTCTTATTCTATCTTAAAGAGATAGAATTGGTTGTACTCCTTTAATCGGGAGATTTCTTAACCCTCTCTGTTAAATTATTTGAATTTCCATTTGTACGAACATTCTTTAATTAGTTAATAATTTAACAGGTTCAAAATCCTAAGTGACAAGCTTAGGTAGTGGAGTAGAGAAACCGAACCACTATAAATTGATAGTGTGCTTTTAATTTACGTCTTTATCATTATTCAACTTATATCTTGCTGAAATATTAATTGAGCTGCATTGGTACTTTGTCTGGAATTAACCTAAAACTACTGGAAGTTTTCAATAATTGAAATTCCGCTGCATTAACTATTCAGCCCAATTCACCCCCCTCTTGGGCTCTAAAACGCCAACAGAACTGTAACTAGCTCTAAATAAATAGGCATGTAACCAGTTAGTTGAAATTTTATTTATACAATATTTTTACAAAATATATTTACATGTATACTAGTAAACGAAAATATATTTATATATATATATATAATTTATTTATGAAATTTGCTTATATGTGGATAGACACTTAAAGTTCATTAATGAATAAGATACTCTTTTACTTTGTTGATGCATTTTTATTTTAATAACTTATACGAATTACTTTGTTAATTACTTGAAAATAATTGTTTTATTAGCCGTACAAAGAATGAATATATGAAGTAGACACATTGTGACTATCCCAAAAGTGTTTATTTTGTTGTATAAGCTAATGAAAGATAATATTAAGCTTCATTTTTACCTCAGAGACTAGTTAGTCTAGTTATTTTTATTCTTTAATTTAATTATATATTTTTATCTAAGAAATATTTAATAATCTAGGCAAAGTTTAGATTACGTGGAAATGGAAATAAACAAACTAATTTTCATATCTAATTTTTTATATATGCAACAGAGATACAATAATTTTACTTTTGGTTGAAGTGCTACATTGAATTATTCGTACTTATTAACGAAATAATTATTTTCTCGACAACTCATGATTGAAAATTAAAACAAAAAAAAGGCTTAACAAGTTAATATATTCAATACTTTCTACCATGTCAATTGGCATTGTCTGTGAGAACGGAAATTATTACTGATGGTAGGAAAAAAGAGTGAACTGCATCTTGTTTTGGGAGAAGACAAGCCAAAACCTACCATGCCTGCAAATCTCCCTCGATGGAATGGTGGTCTGTTCAGGCCTATTGCCAAGACTCGCTGAAGCATTGTTCTTGCCAACTTAGAGTTGAAAATTTATTCTTGGCTCTTAACATATAGATATTCTCATTTTGAATCTTCTATCCCAATATATATTTTAGCTCCTATTTGGTTGCACAGATTTTTGTCAATGTATGCCATCCCAAAATTAAAAAAATAAAAATAAAAAAAAGCAAGAAGAAGAAGAAAGAAAGGAAAGGAAATAAATACACTTCGTATATTATAAATAAGAAATTGGAGATAAAACATAGCTTTGAAACAGAGGATGCTATGGAATATTCTTAGTGAGGTAATACAACGCATTACAAGGTGGTCTAGATCCTGGACAGGAAAAACAGTAAACAGGAATAGATTGACAATAACATAAAATCTTGAGTTGTGATTAAAGATGAACACTTTACGGATATATATAGTATATCAATACGTTGCAAAACCGTGAAGGCTCTCCCTCTTCATTAATTTATAAGAAATTAAAACACAATCAGGCTACTGCAAATTTTTCACTGAAAATTGATTTTCGTGCTTATTTCTTCAGAGGAGGGATACTTTGTTCATTCCTGAAGAAATTGGTGGGATCAACCTTAGTCTTCACTTGAACTAATCGATCAAAATTTCCCTTGAAATACTTCTCCCCATAAACTTTTGCTTTATTATACTTATCCACACCATTATCCGTACGACCAACATCAATGTCTCTATAATTCAAAAATGCTTCTCTTGGGTTCCTCGAAACAAAGGGGGTCGTGTAATTATACAACTCTCTGATCTTATCTATGTTGCTCTTATCCACAGCAGCCCCTGTTTCAGTCCAGTCCACTGAGTACTGTATTTTGTAAATATTTCCTGCCCTGTGAGGGAACGGCGTTTCCAACTCTGAAATTTCATTCATTCTTCCACCATATGGATTCAACTGAAGTCGTATGATCCCGTAATTCAACATCTTTTGAAGTATTTTCCGTAAATGTTCCTTGGGAATCGGAGTTTTTACGTAATCCGATTTTGTCTTAAAGGCATCAACTGGAAAAGACGAGGTTCTGTTTAACAAAGCTGCTTCCGGAGCCCCTCCGGGAAATCCTGCCCAGTATAAGACAGATTTAATCCAGGTCATTTCCTTACAGTCCTCCTTTCTCAATCCCAATTCAGGGAACTCTGATTTCATGTAAGAAACCAATTTATTGGCATCTCCAAGAAACAGGGCAATGAACGTTGCCCTGATTGTCCTTTTGGAATTTCCTTCTCCGGTAACATTGATTGGCTGCAAAAACACCCTGACGAAGAGATCCTTCTCGAATTTATCCGCAACGAATTGCCAACGGTAAACAAGATCTGTCGCGTCTTCTTCCAGGGTTTTCGAAACCTGAAAAACTGTCACCAAAGGGGGAACAGGTACGAGGTTGACCTTGTACGATAATATGATGCCAAAACTAGCACCGCCACCTCCTCTAATAGCCCAAAAGAGATCTTCTCCCATTCCCTTCCTATCCAGAATTCTCCCTTTTGCGTCAACAATCTTCGCATCAACAATGTTATCAACAGAAAGACCGTATTTCCTTAGCATATTACCATAGCCACCGCCACTAAAATGGCCGCCAATGCCAAGAGTAGGGCAAACTCCGCCTGGAAAAGCGTGGACTTTACTTTTTTGCCAAATTCTGAAATAGAGTTCACCAAGCGTGGCACCTGCTTGAACCCAGGCAGTTTTATCGTCCAAGTTAATATCAATAGATTTAAGATTGAAGATATCAAGAATCGCAAAAGGGCTTTTGGATGTATACGAGAGACCTTCAAAATCATGGCCGCCACTTCGAATTCTCAGTTGCGTTTTAGATTTCTTGGCGCATTTTACAAGCTCTTGGACTTGTGATTCTTTTAAAGGGGTCAAGATTACAGTTGGTTTCAGGATTGATGAGGTGTTGAAACGGCGGTTTTTAACGCGATCTAGTAATAAAGATGTATAGTCTATGTTGTTTGGTGTGTAGATTATTTTTGCCAATTCTGGTTTTGGAATTTTGTTGCTTGAGTGCAGACATTTGAGAAAGGAGTTTGAGGTTGCAAGAGAAGAGGGATTTAGACAGCAAAAGATAAGAAGTAGAAGCTTGAGAGTTGAGAATATTGAATGGAAAAAGTTCTTCATAGTTATGTTTTTG
This sequence comes from Handroanthus guayacan, assembly GCA_014898755.1. Lineage (NCBI taxonomy): Eukaryota > Viridiplantae > Streptophyta > Magnoliopsida > Lamiales > Bignoniaceae > Handroanthus > Handroanthus guayacan. Next base: position 371,531 of record JACFYI010003239.1, on the reverse strand, counting down.
ATAGAGAAATCAGTGTTTCTTGTTTTGCCCAAAACCTGTTGTGCTTTAAATATTTGTAATGGGAGAGTGATATCTCTTAATTGTTACAGACAATCTCTGAAGAGGATTATTTTTATAGAAATTTTGTGAATTATGCATGTATATCCACAAAATTTGGTACAAATTATGACAATATCGGGATGATAATCTTTCATTTGAGGATGGAAATGCCAGAAATGTTATAATTGTTTACAAAATATTATCGAAATTTGGAATATATTTATGTAATCTTTTTGTAATCGAGTTAAGAATCTTCATATTTCCAAAGATAATTATATTGGCTAATTTCTACCTATTAATATAATTTAAAAGTTTAAGTAACGGTTAAAAATAAATCACACCTTTTAATGATATTTATTTTCCTGAAATAATTGCACCGCATTTATTTAGATGTTATATTTATGTCACTTATTTTAGTTTATGGCATTTCATTTATTGAGGCGTATACCTAACTAAGGTATATTCTTTTAGTGCATTTCTACCTTTTGTGAGAAATAGCAGGATGGAAAGGTAGAATCTAATCGAAATTAATTCAATCACTTTTGACTAATAATATTAAATTCGATGTTCTAAACAATTTTGAATAGAAGTATGTAATAAAGTTAAGAATCTTTATACTTTCAGAGATAATAATATTGCATCCATCCAAGAGGTTATGGTATTAAATTTGATGCTCTAAATAAATTTGAGAAGAAATGTGTAATAAAGTTAAGGTTAATATCATACCCATTCAAGAGGCTATGGTTCTAAATAAATTTGAGCAGAAATATATAATAAAGTCAAGAATTTTTGTATTTGCAGAGACAATAATATTGTATCTATTCAGGAGTTATAGGTTCTATATAAATTTGACCATATTTGGAGAATTTTGAACGTAATACTTATAATTAAAATACTTCATTTGCAGCTCGACAAGAGGAATTATATTAACGACAACTTGTTTTTTGATATTTAAAAAAAAAAAAAATCTGTGCTAGTGATATATATATATATATGTTGGCTCACAATATATTATTTTTCTACAGTAAATTCTTATAAAACTAATAATGTCAACAACAATTAATTGACTTTTAGCTTGGGACAAGATAATCCGCTAAGGATATGATTGCGGCGATTCTACAAGATTGCCTAGTGATTTATGATGGGATATTGCACTCTTTTTCAGTTGATGTGTTTGATTTTTAAAATATATTGATATAATTATATTAATGTAATAATTAAATATAATCATTTATCTATCTGATAATTCTTTACAAAAGTAAAAAGATACTAATAGACCACAATTCATAGGCCTATAGATCAACCTTCTTGGGAATCTATAATCAAAACTAAATGATGACCTAGGAAGGCTTAGGCAACCATTCATAAATCAATTCTAACATGATCCATATCATTTCAGTTCTAATTCAAGCATAAGAGAATTTTCATTGACTTCAACCTTACCCCGCCTTTGTTTTTCCAGTGTTTCGAAAAAATCATGGATGTATAACAGCAATAATTACATGAGTTTTCGTTAGAGGTTCTAGCTTATGAAAACTACCACCTTCGTCCTCTCGAATCCGCCCCACATCAAAATTGATTTTCCAACGAAGCATTTGACAAATTTATATGGGAAATATTTTTTTATTTACTTTACATTATTATTTTAGATAAGAATATCAACTATTCGCAAAGTCGTACAATTTATTTGTGATCATTAACATTACTATGATGATCATGTGGAAATGAAACAACTTGAACATGGATTTGATTCAGCATAAAATAAATCTCTAAGTTGTGATTCAAGAAGAACATGTTACCACAATAACTCAATATTTTACTTCATTGCCAGGGACATTAATTATTAACTCATAACAAAACAAATTTATAATGCGACAAAGTCAATGAAAACTGATGATGTCTTCACAGTTACCTGGTGCTTATTTCTTTAGGGGAGGGATACTTTGTTCATTTCTAAAGAAATTCATCGGATCAACCCTAGTCTTCACTTGAACCAATCGATCAAAATTACCCTTAAAATACTTCACCCCATAAATCTTCGCTTCATCATACTCACTTGCACCACTATCCGTGCTACCAATATCGATGTCTCTATAATTCAAAAATGCTTCTCTTGGATTATTCGAAACAAACAGGGTCGTGTAATTATAGAACTCTCTGTTTTTATCTATGTTGCTCTTATCTGCGGCATCCCCTGCTTCATTCCAGTACTGTAAGTACTGAATTTTGTAAATATTTCCAGCTCTATGAGGAAACGCAATTTCAGACTCTGGAATTTCACTCATTCTTCCACCATATGGGTTAAGCATCAGCCATATGTTTTTAGAAGCCACCAGTTTATCAAATATTCCCTGCAAATCATCCTTCGGAATTGGAGTTTTCACGTAATCAGATTTCATCTTAAAGGCACTTGCGAAGAGTGGATTTCTGTTTAACAGAGCTTCTTCTGGAGTCCCCTCAGGATAATCTGCCCAGAATAACACTGATTTAATCCAGGAAATCTCCTGACAGTCCTCCTTCCTCAATCCCAGTTCGGGAAATGCTGATTGCAGATAAGAAACCAGTTTATTAGCATCGCCAAGAAACAGGGCAATGAACGACGCCCGGAGTGTCATTGTGGAATTTTTTCCAGGAACTTGCCGCAAAAACACCCTGACGAAGAGATCTTTGTCGAATTTATCTGCAACAAATTGCCAACGGTAAACAAGATCGGTTGCATTTTCTTCGAGGGTTTTTGAAACCCGGAATACTGTCACCAAAGGTGGAACAGGCACGAGGTTGATTTTTTACGATAATATGACGCCAAAACTAGCGCCGCCACCTCCCCTGATAGCCCAGAAAAGATCTTCTCCCATTCCTTTCCTATCAAGAATTCTCCCATTTACATCAACAATCTTCGCATCAACCACGTTGTCCACAGAAATCCCATACTTCCGTAGCAAATTGCCGTAGCCTCCTCCGCTGAAATGGCCGCCAACGCCAAGGGTCGTGCAAACTCCAGCAGGAAAAGCAAGGACTTTACTTTTTTCCCAAATTCTATAATAGAGTTCACCAAGCGTGGCACCAGCTTGAACCCAGGCAGTATTGTCGTTCAAGTTAATATCAATAGATCTAAGATTGGAGACATCAAGAATGGCAAATGGGGATTTGGATGTGTACGAAAGACCTTCATAGTCATGGCCTCCGCTTCGAATTCTTAATTCTGTTCCAAAATTCCTGGCGCATGTTACAATTTCTTGGACTTCCGATTCTTGCAAAGGTGTCAAGATTACAGTTGGTTTTGGGGTCGACGAAGTGTTGAAACGGCTATTTCTAATGCGATCTTGTAACACAAACGTGTAGTTTGCGCTGTCTGGTGTGTAGACTATTTTTACTAATTCGGGTTTTGGGATTTTGGAACTTGAGTACAGACATTGGAGAAAGGAATCCAAGAATGCAAAAGAAGAGGAATTCAGGAAGCAGAAAATAAGGAACAATAGCTGGAGAATTGAGAAAGCTGAATGGTAAGAGGTATTCATATTTCTCTTGCTGATGGAGAAATGTGTTTGTTTTTCCCCATCCATTGTTGTTCTTAAATAGTCGTTCTGCATGGGAGAGTAGTTATTGTCCTTAAATACAATCTCAGAATAGGGGATGAGATTCCTTATTCCATATGGTGTTACCTTTTCTATTTCATGCCTTTAAATACACGTCACGTGTATTGCATTTAATACACGTGGCGTGTATTTAAAGGCATGAAATAGAAGATATAATACTATTTGGAATAGGGGATCCTATCCCCAGAATAGGATTATGGTCATGGAAATCTGCATTGGTAATAAATCTTTGTAACCATTCTGCTACCCACAAAATCCGGTATATATTATAAGAAAATTAATACGATTGCCCGTCCTTTTGAGTATTGGGAAGGTAAAATCTTATCTATATATTACGTCATTTTTGACATAATATTATCCAGATTTTGAACATATGTATGTTTTCCATATGTAATTTGTCCTTAAGAGTCGTTACTTGTCAGTGTACATAATAATTGTATGCATCCAAGAGTTTAATTATGGTGTTAATTAAAATTGATATTCTAAATAACCTCGAGCATATTTGAGAATTTTGAATGTAATAAATTATGAAATATTTCATTTGCAGATTTTGTGGGGCAATTTAAAAATTGTGATGTATCGCTACAAGCTAATTGAAGTTTGAAAAATAAACACTTAAAATAAAGTAAATAAATAAAAAATGAAAAATTAACAATTGTAATGGAAATTATATTAATAACTCAAAATTAACAACTGTGGTAAAAAACAGTAGTCAATGGTCCAAAATTAAGAAGGTGAAAATATCATTTCATGTCTTTGCTTACACTCAAGTAGAGACATTCACTATAATTATATGTCATGATGAATTTGCCATAATCCCTAATTAATTGCTCAAACTTCCTCTATTGTACGTTGGCTAACGATAAAATCTTATGTTGTACTATTACTATATAAGATTATACAATTGAGTTTAGATTATAACAATTCATGAGATTTAATATATAGAGTACTTGAACTAGTGGTCCATACCCAGCCGTCAACTTTTATTGGTAATATATATAGGGTTAATTGCACCATATCCCCTGTAAAATTTGAAATGAGCATTATAAATCTTGTCATTTTAGAATTAATATATTAAATCCTATAAAATTTGAAATAAGCACCATAAACCCTGTCATTTTAAAAATAGTACACTAAATCCTGTCTTTTTTGTTTAATAGAGCCAATCACCCAATATCAACACATAAATTTCGGGTGTTTAGTATGTTATTTTTAAAATGAAAGCGGTGGGTGTGTTAATTTTAAAATGATAGGGTTATAGTGCTCATTTCATATATATTTCACAGGGTATAGTGTTTTAGTTTTAAAATGACATGGTTTATGGCGCTCGTTTCGAATTTCATAGGAGGGTATGATGCAATTATCCTTATATGTATGGTACTTAAAATCGAGTTCAGATTTTCTCAACATTTTATACCAATTTGAATCCTTAATTTCAATATATGTTTAATCCTCTATTCTGATGTACAGATACATTCATACAATGAAATAGCCAAATAGGAAGTTAAAAATATTTTGAAATAGAAGATCCAAAGTGATCTCAACACCGTACTAAAAAGAATTTCTTAGTATTAGTTTTATGTCAAACGACTTGAACAATGACAACTACACAGTACACAGCCCTTTTTTTTTTATTATTATTGGCCCATTCCTTTAACCAATCAAATGTAAATATATTACTATCAAGAAAAAAGAAAAAAAAAAATCATCCATTCTCAATAGGATCCCAGATCCCTCATTAGAAAAAGTGTTCAACAGAAAATGAACAAAAGAAACGAATACGACACCACACCATCCTGAAAAAAAGTCATTTAGCCAAATTACGTGAAATGTCCCGTGAGCTGGACTTATGATAATTGGTCATTTATTCTTTGAAAAAATTTGTATTACACAAATCATTACATTAATATTATAAGAAATATCTTGGTCTGTCTATATGTACATATTTTAGAGTTTAATATTAAATATGCATCCAAGTAAAATATATTTAGTCTTATTTTTAAAATTAATGATACTTATATTATCAAATCTTTAAAATTAAACTCAAGATTGAGCAAATCTTCCCTTGGTGTGTGTTTGGAAAAACATATTAATGACGTGCCTTAGAAAAGACAAAGTTTATAGTTTATACCTTCATACCATCATTTGCAATTCCATAGAAGTAATTAACAAATTTTCAAAATCATTGAACAATTTCAGTAATCAATTACCCAATATTGCCAGATTACAGATTGCAACATCGGTACTGCTTAAAATAAGCCGCTCTACATAATTTCAGACTTTTCTTCCCAAAGAGGGCAGCACAGGAATACTCTGTTCATTCCTAAAAACATTATCCGGATCAACGCTTGTTTTA
>JACFYI010003239.1:347972-360575 GCA_014898755.1 Handroanthus guayacan | reverse complement strand
GGGGTTTTTGGGCCTTTTGGGCTAGGGAGAAGACTGGGCTTAGTCGGGGGCATCATCCATGGGCTGAAAAAGGTCCAATAACAATGAAAATCAGAAAATGCGAGTACTAGTAAGGAAAGGACATATCTATGCTAAAGTAATTAGAATCCTCTGTTTTAAAATAATATTTTTTTCTTTTTAACTGTATTAAATACATGCTAATTATATTAAATTTTCTCTTAAAAAAATATAGGTTTTTGAATGGCATTGACTTAACCATTATCCGTGCAATTAAATAGGATGAAACATGAAAGGAAATAAAGAATTTGAAGAGGTTCCAAACAGAAGCTTCAAAGGACGTATTGGTTCCCAAGTGTCGCCTGCTTGAGGCATGGTAACAATTCAATCAAGGAGGCGATAAATCATCATATAAATAGAATAATTGCTTCAACATTCCCTAAATTTTGCCTAGTTACAGCAACATAGCACATGGTAAAAAAAATCACAACATCAACCCCTGCCGCTAGTTCACCTAACGAGAAACTCAACAAAATCTGTACAACATTACAAATATACCTCCGAATGAATATCTGCTTATAATATTTCTTAATATGTTAAATTTTCAAAGATTTATTATAATATTATACAAGTTTTTACTAAAATTTTTGTCAAATAAATTAACAACATGAGCATTATTATAATTTTTCAAATTATATAGCCAATTTTTGTGGTTAGACAAATTTGATAAGTGTTAGATATGGAGACTCCACTTGTAATTCATTTTATGTGGAGGCAGAGGAGTGTGGACCATGTGTACATAATAATCCAACACTTATTTGTGGTCGGGGCTCGTAAATCCAATTTTTCAAAAAAAAGAAAAAAATCTTTCACATTTTAAAAAAGTACAGTACGTATCCTTCTGGCCGGTGGTTGGGTTAGCAGTTAGTAGAAAAAATCTGACCTATTGATAATCACGTGCCGTTCGCATTAATTCATAGAAATATTTGTACGTTTTAAATAATTGTCTAACTGGAAATAATTGAAAATACTAGCCATTTTTACCGCAACCGCAAGTATTGCTCGAAAAGTTGGAAGCATCTCGAGAAATGGTTCATGCTTTCTTTTTTTTTTATTAATATTTAAAAGATTTTCACACAATAATATTGATCTATGATTGAATATAATCGTTTTCCTTTAAAATAAATAAATAAATTTTTGCAAATTATTGACAATTTTATAGTTATTGAATTTCAAAATCCAACTCAAATTATAGGAATATATGAGTTTTTTTTTCATATATAATGAAGTAGAAATTATTTACCAAATATTCTCGTTCCACTTTTTTATTACCTTTTTAATCAATTGTACGCATGCTCCATTTTTACTACTATTCGATCACTCTTCCCATAATTTCTAAAATCAATAATTTTCTTTAAAAAAAAATAAAAACTTTTGCAAACACACGCTTACTAATTGTCCAAAAGGTCGTGACAATTTCGCATAGTTGTCTTCACTCACAAACAATCAGAATATCAATGTCAAATTATATTTGTTGGCTTAAATTTTCTGTTGTAATGGTATTTTAGCTTCTATTTCATATTATAAGAATTCAATCACATGAAATTATTGTTTCACGACGCAAATGTAGTGGAGGGTTCGTGTGGAAGGACGTTTCAAAAGATGATAAACAAAACTAAGTATATCTCATGTTCTCAATTTTTCGACATGGCATAACTAGTCCTAAGTATCCTTACATAACTAACCAAAATTTTATATATTTACCATATATGTAGGTAAAATCTAGGGTTAATTACATATAGATCCCCTCTGAGTTTGCTAAAATACAAGTTTTATCCCTCATTCTTTGAAAATTACACTTATACATATCCTGAGGAATTTTTATTACACATAACCTCCTCCCATAAGGGATCCGTCAAATTTTTGTGCGAAGTGCCCATTATACCCTCACTAATATTTGTGGAAAAAGCAAAGAAAAAAAAAATCAAAACATAATCTTTATGTTAACCCAAAACCCTAGCTAAAAGAGATTTCGTGGCTTCTCCTGAAATTTTCCATCACAACCGTCACAGAAAAGATATAGATAAACAGAGGCTGGGAGATGGCTTCTCAAAACAATGATCCTAGCCCAACATCGGCGGGGCGGCAATTAAAACAGCAATTAAATCAAACCATGTTGTATTTTAAGTATGTTAATAGGAAATAATGTTGCAAATTAAGTTTTTTTTACAAGAAATGATGTTCACAAAAAGCCTCACGTTGGATATAGGAAAATCTTAACAGGAAAAGCAGCATTTTTAATTACAACCAAGCCGTTTTAAGTTTATTAAAATTACAAAATGATCCAATAGAGTTCATGTAATTACTAAGGGCACCCCTATAAAAGATTGACGTGGTCCCGCTACAAGGGCATATTGGGAGATCCAATAAAGTTCATATAATTACCAAGGGCACCCCTGGAATAAAAGATTAACATGGTCCTACTACAAGGGCATATTGGGAAATTCACATAATTTATTAGATGACATCAGCAATTTTTTTACAAAACCCTAATGGAAGAGGGTTGTTTGTAATAAAAATTTCTCAAAATGGGTACAAGTGTAATTTTCAAAGAAGGAGGCCCCACAACTTGTAATTTAGCAAACTTAGAGGGGGTCTAGATGTAATTAATCCTAAAATCTATTCTTCATTAGGTAGTTAGTTTGATATGTTTTTTAATGATTGGAGAAAATTAACTCTAATCTAAAAGTTAATACCAAAATAGTTGTAAAAAATAATGATAAAATATACTTCCCTCCTTTTCTTTTCTAAAAATTTATTTTTCTCTTCTATTATTTTTTTCAATTATAATTTTTTCCTTTTCAACTTTATTCTATTCAAATTTATATCTCAATCATGTTATTCTACACTATAATCTCAAGTGAAAACTCAATAAATTAAGAAAAAGTTATAATAAAAAATATATATTTTCAGTTTTGTAAATAATTTTCTTTTATTTTTTTTTTGAAGCAATTACGAACATTAAACTTTTTTATATTAATATATCAATATATCAATAATAATCAAATATTAATAAAACAACGTAAGAAGAATTCATATGCCACATCGGCTATAATTAAACAAAAAAGGAAAAAAAAAATTTAGACACCACAAATGCTACCATAAAACATCAATGTTATATAAGATCATATTATGTTGCACGTTTTTTTATCAATAATCAATTCTACCAATGTTTTATTCCCTGCCGACAAATACCCACGGAAGAGACATGCTCGAGAAAATCCTAGACCCGGTTCAATACGGGGGACAAAAAGGAAAAAGAAAAAGAAATTCACAACTCGGTTCTCCTTGGCCACACCGGAATGCTTTGTTCATCTCTGAAAAAGTTATCCGGATCAACCCTTGTCTTAATTTCCACCAACCTGTGAAAATTATCCTTAAAATACCTTATCCCATATACTTCTCCTTCCGCATAACTATTACCGCCATTGTGGTTGATCCCAATATCAAGATCTCGGTAACAAAGGAACGCAGCCCTCGGAGCCTTCGAAACATAGGGAGTCATATAATCCTGCAACATTCTCGTCAGATTTATGAAATGATTTGCAGCTTCAACTCCATTTTCTTCCCAGTTAGATGCGTACTGAATCATCGCAATGTTGCCAGCTCTATGAGGAAATGGCTTTTCCGAAGGTAAAATCTGAGCCATTTTACCTCCATAAGGGTTAAATGTCATCCATGGAGCTTGTAATTCCACCATTTTCTTGAAGATGTACTCTAATCCTTCTTTAGGAATGGGCTTCTGCAAATAATCAGATTTCCTCTTGAAGTGTGTGAGTACGTGAGGGACTCTGCTCGTAAGAACATCATCTAGCGTCCCTTCTGTAGAATTTGCCCAAAAATGAACTGATTCGACCCACCTCATTTGCAGACAATCTGTTTGCTTTAATGCCAGTTCTGGAAATCTCTCGGTCATTAAGGAGACAAGTTCTTCTGAGTTTCCAAGAAATAAGGCGATAAACGTTGCCCTGTTTTTGTTATTTGCCACGTCGATGATTAGTCTAATGAACAATTCTTCCGGCAGAATGTCGGCTGCAACTTGCTGATAGCGATAGATGAGATTGGTAAAATGGTCGTTATATGTTCTTTGAACTTCGAAAACGGTTACTACAGGCGGGACTCGGACGAGTTTGACTTTGTAAGCTAGTACTACTCCGAAACTGGATCCTCCGCCGCCGGTAATAGCCCAGAAAAGATCCTCCCCCATGGATTTCCTGTCGAGAATTTGGCCATTGACGTCTATTATTTTCGCGTCAATGATGTTATCGACAGAAAGGCCGTATTTTCGCATCAGGTTACCATATCCTCCTCCACCAAAGTGGCCGCCAACGCCGACAGTGGGGCAAACTCCGGCTGGGAAAGCATGAATGTTGCTTTTTTGAGCAATTTTGTAGAAGAGTTCACCAAGAAATGCACCAGTTTCGACCCAAGCTGATTCGTCTTCTATACTGATGTTAATTGCTCTGAAATTGAACATATCAAGAATGAAGAAATTCGGGGAATAAGAATGGTAAGAAATCCCTTCAAAATCATGGCCTCCGCTTCGGATTTTCATCTGCAGGCCGTGGGATTTTGCGCAAATGATGGCTGTCTGAATTTGAGAAACGTGGGATGGAGTGAGAATGAATCTTGGTTTTGGAGTAGTGGACTCATTAAACCTGAGGTTTCTCATGTAAGCTTGTAAGGTAGATGAATATGATGAACTTTCTTGAGTATGGAGTATTGTAGAGATTGGATTGGAGGGTTGGGATTTGATTTCGAGGCATTTTATGAAAGCTTCCTCTGAAATGAGAGTAGCCCATGAGACAGAAAGTAGTGCAAGGGTGATTGAGAAGAAAGAAAGTTTTGCAAAAATTGCTGTTTTTTCCATTTTCTAAGGTTGTTTTGGTATGTATAAGTAAATGGGCTGGTGAGTTTGAAGTATATAGAGAAGAGCAAATGCCTATATATACCCGTGATCAGTTATTACAAATCATATATGTAAGATTAAAAGGGGTGAAAAAAAAAAGGAAAAAAGAAGAAAAAACAGTGATCACTTATCACTTATCAGATGGTACCACAAAATCTACAGCTATTATTTCGTATGGTACCACTGTGGCAACGTTTTCTTTCGTTGGGCCTCATCGTTCTTGGTAGTTAGCACCTACGCATCTCATGTTTACTCCACGGAATGTGAACGAGAGGTCATGGAATTTTATCCCAAAAGGGGAGAGGCCATTGGTTTTGAAGTCTCAATTCATCCACGTATTTTGTTTTTATTGGACCTTAAGTGGTATTTTGATGTTCGATTTTAGCACTTATTTAGCTCCTGTTCTATTTTATGATCTGATGTTAAGTGAACTTTGTCAACAATCAATATTTAATACAAGATGAAAACACAACACGAAATAGAGAGTTTTAAGTGTTGTGGCAATGTTATAGTGGCATGATACAATTATCATGTAATCGGTATATAATTTATGAATAATGACCATTTATAAATATATAAGTCTCAAACGTAAATGAAGAAGGAAGTAGTTACTGGCACCAAGGTTTTAAAAACTAGACCAGCGATAGAGTAGGTGGTTACTGCTGATTACAAGTTCGACGAGCTGAACTAGGTGATTTACTAATTACAAGTTTGACTAGTTTAGTCACAAGTTCAACCAATATGACATCATAAATTTATTCAATATAAATATTATATATGTAGTACTAAATATATTATAGAAAATTCAACATAATAAGAATAAATAATTTTAACCATGTGGTATAATATTTTTTACTAGTTCACACTGATTTTCCTAAAGATTGATCTCTCTTTTTTTTAAAAAAAAAAATTATCTAACAAACTTGGAAAGCCTCCGGTTCCCAATCGAATCTTTGACAGGCCAATTTGTAAAATATGGATTGGCAGGAGAAATTATTTTTTGGTAAATGAAAGGTTTTTGTGGGCAACGTCAGCTCAGTTGCACTCGCACTCTTAATATATTTTTTTGGTACAATAATTGTTCATTTTCTTCTTGATTGAATAATTGTTCTATTTCTTTATGGTTCAATAATTGTTCTATTTCTTAATTCCATGCGTCTCACGTGAATAAAGATAATAAACCAAAGTTCTAATCTGTATTGAAGTGAATATTCCTTATGTTGATTTGTTTTCGATTAGTAATTAGCCAATGTTTAAATATTCGCTCAATAATGAACATGGGATAGTTAGTTGGGCAAGATGACTCACTGCCCCATTTTCTATTTCGTTTGCTTTCGTAACTGGCTAATTTGATACTTGAACAAATAAAATGCCACTAAATAAAGAAATCACCAGGCGTGCAATAAGTGCGGATGCTGGTATTACATTTAATTCCACTTGTACATATAATATCATAACAATCTTATGATTACGATTATTGACTTCTACTTTTCAAGATTCACACACTACCAATATGTGAAAAAGTCGGAATACTTTGCTCGTTTCTGAAGAAATTTTCAGGATCAACTATGGACTTAATTTGTACCAACTTGTCGAAATTATTCTTGAAATACTTCAAACCATAAGATGTTGCTTCCGAGTAACTATTGGGGCCGTGGCTGTTTACGCCCAAATCGAGATCTCTGTAATTGAGATAAGCTTCTCTTGATTTCGACACAAAAGGAGTTATATATTCATACAACTTTCTCGTCAAATTTATGTAATAATTGGCAGCCTCAACTCCTGTTTCGTTCCAATTTGTTGCAATTTCTATCAGGGCTATATTGCCTTTTCGATGTGGGAAAGGTTTTGCCGAAGGAAAGAACTTCAATATTGGAGTTTCTAATTCCTTAACCTTCTCGATGATGAACTCTAATCCCTTCTTAGGAATCGGGTTTATTAAAAAAGCAGATTTCCTCTTCATCCGAACCGGGGCTGGATGAACCCGGCTTAGAAGTACACTGGTCGGGTTTCCTGTGGAAAAACCGGCCCAGCGAACCAGTGACTCAACCCAACTCACTTCAACGCAGTCCGAGTTAGTTAGTCCCAGTTTTGGAAGGCTTTCTTTCATGAGGTAGACAAGTGTTTCTGAGTCTCCAAGAAACAGGACAAGGCATGTGGCTCTTACTTGTTGGAAAATAACGGTGTGAAAGCAGATTATCTAAACAATTAAGTTTATACAGATAATCAACGGGCAATGTTTTAAAACAACACAAATAATATTTTCTTTAACGAGCATGCGATTTCAGATGATCAACATAAAGTATGGAATTTCGAGTTTATCAAAATATAGCATGCAATTTCAGATGATCAACATAAAGCAAATAATCAAAACATGCATACAGATACGATTCAAGTTATAAAATTGTTTTGAAACCAAAGTTTACAAACCAATTGGAAGCAAAACAAAACAGTCTCGTAATTAGCAAAACAGAATCGTATAATGATAAACAGTAAACTTATCTTGCCAATTCTGTTACTATACAGAATTGATTAAACCGAATCGCAGAACAGGTTCTGCTTGCCTTGAAGAAATTATCGCCCCACTCACCGGTGCACTTGGGTACTGCGAAACTTCTCCCAGGATAATCCGGTTCCAGAAACTCTGCACTGCACGATGCGAAAGTTCCACCTCGAACAGCAACTCAATTCGCCAAGAACCGAATAATATAGAATAATCAGAAGTTTGCTCAGTGTGAGTGTGTCATTTTCCAGCTTGTTAGCAAGCCTTTTATAGAAGAAATTTGGGGGACAACACCATTAATCTGCCATTAAGCCAAAACGTTTTCAGAATTAAAATTCATTAAAACGTTTTGTCAACAGCCATGAAGACTGCCTGCAATGGCGTCCAGGTTCATGAGTTCATGATGTCCAGATTCGCCCTAACGCCCGCGCCCGGAGCCGGACGGCGGCGGCGGCGGCGGCGCGCGTGTGGTCCACTTCTTATGCATCCCATAGTAGACACTTTTAACAAGCATCCACACTTGGATTGCATATATACAAGTCCACACTTTATTATAAAAGCAATGTGGGACAAGTGAAGAGTTTTCAACTCTTCAACTCCACCACAAGGCTTTTATACTACACTCAAGTGCAAGCCATATTGTCTCTAATCCAATGTGGGACAATCCACACACACCCATCTTTTGCTTTTTTTTTTCCCCCACAATTGCACACACCCATTTATCTATGGATTCCAACTAAAATTTGGCATCCATCCAAGGATAAATATACCTCTTCAATTCATGTAATTAGACCAAAGTTCCTATAAACTTAGTGCCAAATTACAACATTACTATCTTAACTTGACCAATTTTCACAACATCAAGGGCTAATTTGATGTATAAATCCTCATTCAATTTGTCGACAACTTTTTGATATTCATAAACAATGTCAGTAAAATTTTTATTGTTATAATCGGTTATCTGAATTTCTGCAAAAGATACCTTGGGCGGGACTATAACGAGCCTGACTTTATAGGCAACAACAACTCCGAAGCTGGATCCTCCACCGCCGGTGATAGCCCAGAACAAGTCCTCCCCCATGGATGTCCGATTAAGAATGCGGCCATTGGCATCGACAAGAATTGCATCAATAACATTGTCGGCTGCCAGGCCGTATTTCCTAATCAGGTTACCAAATCCACCGCCGCTGATCTGGCCGCCTACTCCAACCGTTGGGCACATTCCGCCTGGAAAGCCATGCACGTTGCTTTTGCAATTCTGTAATAAAGTTCGCCGAGAGTGGCACCAGCTTCAACCCAGGCAGTATCATCTTCTATGTTAACATTGATTGCACGAAGATTGAACATGTCAAGGATGAAGAAAGGCGAATGAGATACATATGAAACGCCCTCAAAATCATGGCCACCGCTTCCGATTCTCATTTCGAGGCCATAGGATTTAGCGCAAATGACCGCGCCCTGGACGTGAGAAACATGCATGGCGGTGAGAATGAATTGTGGCGTTGGAGTGGTGGAGTCATTGAAGCGCAGGTTTCGCGTGTAAAACTGGAGAATGTAGGAATACGATGAGTTTGTCGGGAGATATAATGCTTGAGAGATTGGTTTAGAGGGTTCTGAATGGTTATTAAGACATTCAAGAAATGTTTCAGCCTTTGTTGAAGCAAAGATAGCTGCCAATGTAGCTGAAAATAGGAAAGTTGCAGAAGAAGAATGACACGATGGAAAGTTTTGAAGGTTTCATTTTTAATTCAAGTCTCTATCAACTTTCTGGTGCTACGAATTACATATATAGAACCTCACACGCACACACAGAATCCCAAACAAACAAACAAACGACATATATAGAACATAATATATATGACCACTGGCAGCTTATCTACGTCTTCTGTGTATTAAAGGAAAGCAAATGGGAAATGCCATCAGCCTGTCAGGCTGTCATATAGAGCCAGGAGAAAATGAAAATTCACTGTTGATATTATTTATTATAAATTGTAATATACTTCGCAGGAATTTTTTTTTCTTCCAATTTCCAGGGTAATATTAAGGAATATTCTTCCACAATACATCATGTGATGCACATGGTCATTTCAAGTGAAAATAGAAAATTTACACTTTACTCCTTGAACTATGTGCTATTTACACTTTATCCCTTGAACTATGTGTTGTGGACAGAATACTCCATAATATTTTACCGGAAAATGTTCTCAAGGGATAAAGTGTAACTATCCTGCGTCCCTTCATCCTATAAACGATGCATGCCTTTCTGTTGTTATTTGTCCCTATATGTATTTATCTTTACTATAAAATTACAGACTATATATAGTACTTTAAAATATTGAATAATTAATTTATTTTCGTTAGAACACAACCACTTTATATAACATGAAGTATGCCCATAGTCAATATTTAATACTATACACTTATTATGTATTTATAAAATGATACATGTGATTAAATATTTATTGTAATACAAGATCCAAATCGGTATATATATACACACACACAGTAGAACTAAATATCTGTTTTAATTCAAGTTTTTCAGTTCACTACTAATTTCTGTATGCTCGATTGGCCACAAGAAACAAAGGCATGACTGATAATTAACGTATATGGAAAAAAATCATGTGCCATATTGACTTCATATATTTCAAAAATAATTACTGCTACAACTTGACTTGGCTGAAGCTTTGTTGAATAAAAATGTTGACGTACTTTCTATGGTTGAGAATGAAATATGTCTTATTTAAATAATTTCATTTTGATAAATTCAAGAAATAACAAGTTTTATATAATAGTCATACCTTTTTATTAGTTACGTACGTTAATACAATTTGCGTTAGTGGTCTTCTTATCCTTTCTACGTCACACTAGGCATGTAAGATCGACAAGAAATTAGTACATTCCTTAATTAGTTGATTTTAATTAGCTCAAATTAATGAAAACATTAAACCAAACATTAATATATATATATATAATATATATAATTAGTTGATTTTAATTAGTTGTTTAGGGTTTGATCACTATAATTTCATTATTGAAATTACTTAGCAACAGTTTTGAACTGATTGTAATTGATACTCTAAGTTTTTAATTGTAGTGGCAAGCAGCCAAATCAGAACGGTAGAAAAAGACAAAAGAAATTAAAGGAGGATTTGAAGCTAAATTCATAATCTTGCCACCGGATTAATTTACTAAATTTCTATACAATTCGTTTCATGTTCATAAAAGACAAAATTACTCAAACCCAAATTAATTAATTATTCAGTAAATAATTTTATATCTATCATGTACTAAATATACAAACTAAAAATTAGAGGCTCATTTGAGTGTTAAAAATCAAAGTTATGCTTGGCTAGCTTATTTTAAACCTCTAATTATTATAAAATCTCTTGAAGTGTTTGGATAAAATGAGATATATTAAATACTTATAAAATATTAGTAACGATAATTTTATAGTCAAAATGATAAGACGGAGCATGTTAAAATATTTATCTGAGACTAATTAAGCATGGATGTAAATGAGAAGAAAACTTTTTATTGATCATAATTAAAAATGAAGTACAACCGTATTTATAGATTTACAAGGAATAATCTGGAAGCTAACAATTCAAATAGCAAACTAACAGGAAGTGGAAGTGTGGAACTGCATAACGGAAAGATAACTACAAACGGAAATGTAATATTAGTTGGTTCAGGAGGAGACGACCAAGCTGTAAACAGCGTGATAGAACACGTAATGTTCCAATAACCTTAAAAATAAATTAAAAAAAATATATATCAAATAATTCTTGACATTTTATAAGTTCTTATATATTTTATAAAATATTTTAAAGAGCTAAGCCCACCCAAACGCCTTCCAAAAGTGATTCGAGACTTTTCGTCAGTCTTGTTGATTTGGGATCCTGAAGATCAGGACCTGACCTTCTCACTGTAATAAGCTATTGTGTTCAATAATTGTTGTTGTTGTTTTCGTGTTTTTTTTTTTTTTTTCCCTGTTTTCTTTTGTTTTTTCTATCAAGATGATCTGTTTCACGTGAATGACAATGATGTAACGATTTAAATGTTTACGCCGCAGATATGTTTTCTTTGGTTTGAATGATTGATGATGGCTAATCAGGGTAAAATTTATTTTTGGTCCCTGAAGTTTCATGTCATTGCAAAATAGTCTCTACATTTTTAAAATATATTATATATTACTATATATATGTAGGCGTGCATCTGCTTAGGAATAGTGCTTTTCGTCCGGTGTTTTGTCTTTTTCTGTTTTTTTTTTTTATCTTTTTCGTGAACAGTGTTTTGCCCTTTATTTTATCTTTTTTGTTTTTTTTTTTTTGGCTTTTTTTGAATGAACAGTATTTTCAGCTTTTTTTTTTTTTTAAATCTTTGGATTGCTATAACAATGTTTTCGTCCGTTAATCTTTTCTTTTTTTTTCCCCAATCTTTCGATTGCTAAAACGACATCATTTTGTGAGCTATCTATTGTTTTCGATTGTATATTGTGCTATTATATTTAACGGGTAAAATTCAATTTGGTCCCTGAGGTTTCATATCAATTATAAAATAGTCCATGTGCTGTTAATTTGTTTCAATTTCATCCCCCAATGATCTTTCGACAACAATTTTTGACTGAAAATAGCAAAATGAGAAAAACACCCTTGAACATTTTTTTAGTAAATTACCATTATATATAGGCTGTGAAGATCTTATGAACAGTGCTTCGTCCGTGAGCTGCATTTTTTTATTTTTTCCCTTGCTTCTTTTCCAGGTCTAAACGGTGTCATTTGTAATATTAATGCTTCGGAAGAAGTGTGTGTTTGGACCTCATTTTTCCTCTTTTCTCGCATACCATTTTGATGAGTTAAATACAATTTACCCCGCTGTATTATTGCAAAAGGGAAGATTAGCCCCTATTTTTTTTTAATTGTAAGATGTATCCCTATATTAATGTTAAACAAATTCTGTAGTTCAAAAATACCCTCCTATAACCTAGCAATAAGGGCCTTATGACCTGGTTATTCCAAAATACAGGGGGATATGTTGCAATTAAAAAATACAAGGGAGTAATCTTCCCTTTCGCAACAATACAAGGGGGTACAATGTATTTTTCCCCCATTTTGATATTAGCGCTTTCTTT
>JACFYI010003239.1:299674-334772 GCA_014898755.1 Handroanthus guayacan | reverse complement strand
TGTAACTGCACTACTGATAATTAAATCCGTCAGAAGCTATTTTATGGTCCAATCTTACTTTGTTCTCTCCATTTTGTTGGCAGTTTATTGTTAAGGTCTTACCATATTCAATACCAACAAAATAATCTCTATCAGGTATTGTCTCCTATCCATCTATATTTTGTTAACTTTCCATTTTAATTTTCCCTCCTATTCTATTCTTAGTTTTCACTCTTGCTTTAGTTTCTTCTTTATCTGATTCTAATGCCGTTTTAAGTGGTTTGTGTAACTAATTATAAAAACTACTTATCTGATTATGATTTACTTAAAGCTTATGTTTGAAACTCTACTTATATTGTGAGTTTTTTAAAAATAATCAATCATAAACTCACAATCAGCCTCAAGGTTGAGGCTAGTTATGAGATGCTATAAGTTATTCTCAATAAAAACATATGGGATTGTGATCTTTTTTAGTGTTTGGAAATACTGTTTACAGTGAATTATTTGATAATTTTCAAAAATCAAGTACTTTTGATTATAATTTATTTTTTGCAATTTCAACAAAAATAAGTGGTTATGTATTTGTAAAATTTGTTGGAAACTGCTCCTGAGTTCTCGACAGTCACCTAAGACTTTTATTCTTTGTAGGTTTTCATCAATGGCGATGAGCAGCTATTACTCAAACTGGGATACATTTCAATACGAATTCAACTCAGACATAAGCAGCTTATCTCAAGCAGAGACGCAGCTTATTCCTCCGGAGCTTTTCATCGACAATTTCGAACTTTCAGACCCTTTCTGCAACAATATTGATTATCTCTTCGAGGCCAATGACTTATTTTACTCAGAAAATTTTGATTCTCTATTTCCCGACCTCTCAACTCCACCTTATTACAATCTTAACGGTACCCCCCAAGAATTTGAGCCCTTCCATTGCCCAAAACGCCAAAAGACCACTAAAAATTACGAACCAATTTACTCAAATTTCAACGTTCCTGAGCCTGATTTTATCAACGGGCTTCTAGATTATGAGCCGGAGCTTATAATCCCACCCTTGCCCGACTTTCCAACGGCCCCTTCAGCTTATAATAAGCCGCCAAGTGGCGGCAGTTTATCTGCCCAGACCATTGCCGCCAGGCAGCGGAGGAGGAAGATTAGTGAGAAAACTCAGGAACTCGGCAAGCTTATTCCAGGTGGCAACAGGATGAATACTGCTGAAATGCTTGAAAGTGCTTATAAATACATCAAGTTTTTGCAGGCCCAGGTTGAGATTCTTGAATTAATGGGTTCAACTTATCATAAGGTATTCATTGATTATTCATATTTTCGAATTAAGACTTTCATGTTTATTGTGGAAAGAATTAACTGGGGTTTATTATGTTGTTCTCAGGAGAATGAAAGTGAAGAATTGCATGGCTTTCTTGAATCTCGATTAGTTCAAGAGAAGTTATATTCGAATGAAAAATGCTTAGTTTCATGGAAGTTGGTGGAGGAAGTAGCTAATGATAGTCAAATTATTGAATCTAAGCCGCAGGTTGCAAGCGAGTTGAGGAAGCTGGCAAGTACAAATCCGTCACACTAAAAGCATTTCTCAGCACTTGATGATTTTATACGGGCACGAAGAAAATGTTTTAGGGGACATATAGAGGATAGTTTAGGGTTTGATTTGTTTGGTTTAGGGCATTAGATGTGTGGTTAGGTTCATAATTATTTCCTTAATCCTGTTTATTAATGTTGTGTTGTTGTAGTTCATTAGCCGTTGATTCTGTGTCAGGATGACAGGATGTTAAGAGTATTCTTTATTTTGATCCAAGTGGCATTGTTCTTGTAAAATCCTTGTTTACAGGAATGAATATTTTGTGCTCAGTTAAACAAATTATATAACTTTTCCGACACATATCACTTACATATTGTTGTTTAATCAGTTGGCTTGTTTTGAGTTTAAATCTTATCTAGCAATAATGAATAATATCATCAGTTTATGTCAAGTTATGTTTGATTGTTTATTTTAAAGTTCATAAGCTCTTTGATTCGAGAGGTTATGGGTTCGAGTCTCGATTTCTACTGAATAACACAATATATTTTTTATTGAATAATATGTTTTAATATTTGTTTATTGGCCATTGTATTTAATCTTAACTTCAAATGTAGTTCACACTTGACACTTGATGGGTGCATAAAACTTAATATGTGGGTATGCATTTAATACAGACATTAACCTAATATAAACAAATAAATTAGTAAGTTAATGATTTTTTATTATGTTTTGGCTGGTTATTAAGGTAATAATATTATTAAAAGATAATTTAGGTGTTACACATTAAAATATACTATCAAAATATCTACTTTTGATCCTCACACTTTATGTATAATATAAATTCTAATATAATAATATCTTAATATAATAATTGAATGTATCTAATTTCAAATAACATAGAAGAAAGGAAAAAAAAATGGCCTCTTTTGAAAGACAAGCCTAGTGAAACGGGGAGAACACACGCACACCCTTTATTAATCCTTTCATTAGCTCATTTTTAATTTCAAATTAATAGTACTATCAGTTCAAACTCAAATTTTACTATATAAATAGAGCTAGCTGGCATTGAACCATACATCACATTATTATATACTAGTAACCATGGCACACTTGATGCATATACCTAAATTTTTTTATTTACAAAATTAAAAATATTTATTTATTTTTTATAATAAAAATATTTTTAATTATTGAGTATATTTACTTAAATTTGATGTGTAGAATAACATGATCAAAAGATAAATCTGAAAACAAAATTAAGTTGGAAGGAAAAAATATTAAATTGAAGAAAATAATGAAATAAAAAAAATCAAATAGTAAAAATTAAATAAAAATATTAAGTTATCCCTTTTTTTATAATTACTTTGTCATTTATTTTTCGTAATAAGGTTATTTTTGTACATTTAGCATAACGGACGAAAAAAAAAAATACCTTTGTTCCTCTTGCTTTAATCAATAATTAATCAAGGTTGATGCATTGAGAAATTTTCCAACTCAAAATTTTAAATATCTATTAAATATAGATTTCACTAAGTTACTAGGAAAAAAAAAAATCAAAGTTTTCATCGAAGGATTACACATCATAACGCTCTTCTTTCTCTGCTCCTTGTGTAAAAATTACAAATAAAGCGGTTAAAAAGCAACTTCCATATTGACTTATTTTTTATGTACAGGAGTACAGGACTTGGCTTGACCAGGTAAAATAAGTTAAAAGGAGGTTGAATTGGCCAATTACGCAGAGAGAAAGTCGGAGTTTGTTACCTAATGCGCCTCTCCTCTTTTCCTTATTTCTCCGAATTTTTAGGTTTCTTGGGTTTAGTTTTGTATTTCTCATGTCTGGGCTTATTGGCCCATATAAATTTTACCTTCTTTGTAACCCACTGTGCTAGATGTTTTAGAATTTGGGCTGATTCAAACAATTGAATCTTCTTCTTTTCGGCCCAATTGGAACATGGTTTTGTTTGTTGGAAGTTTAGGCCTGCTGCTGATTCGATAGCCTGCGACATTCACTCTATAAAAGTTAATGAGCCCCAGCCTAATTGATAAGCAGAAGGTCTCATATGTATGAAATTATATGTTTGATACACACCAGCACATGTGAGCCCTTGCTCTACTAAATGATATAATTGGTTGATTTTATGCAGTATAGTAATTTTATTAGAAATTTTCTCGTTAATTATTGATTTTAGACGTTATTGATGTAAGGATTGGGTGCATTAAGAGCATCTTTCTCTTAAATTTTTTTTTTGTTTTAAAAAAAAAACACCTATATTTGGATTTTCATTTTAGTATGGAGAATCCTAAACTTCGTTAACACTTCATAATTCTATGCTTTAGTTTTTGTAAATTTTTACTTTTTATTCCTCACTAAATTCCTTAATCCAAACATAGCATATACGTTGACTTTAGTTTTTTCCTTTTAAGAGCATAAATTATGGTAGTTCACGATCGAATTTGGATCAAATCCAGATAACTTGAAATTGAACTAAATTTCTGAATTCCAACTGAATATCAAGTCTTCTTATCCCTAAAAAAAAAAACTGAATATCAAGCCCAAGCTGAAAATAACTGTATGTGTTATCACATTACTATGAACAGATGCTAAAGACTAGCTAGCGTAGAGATGGACTGATGTGATAGCCGGCTTTGGATTTTACATGAAAAGAAATTTGATTCAATTAAGTACTTATATCAAGAATAAATCTTTTTTTTTTATGAAAAGGTAAAATTCATTCAAAAATCGATTTGATTTGAGAAGTTCATTGATTTGATTTATTCTTGACTTATATCAAGAATAAATCAAATCAACGAATTTCTCAAGAAATATTCTTTCTTTTT
The DNA here is from genome assembly GCA_014898755.1 of Handroanthus guayacan. Lineage (NCBI taxonomy): Eukaryota > Viridiplantae > Streptophyta > Magnoliopsida > Lamiales > Bignoniaceae > Handroanthus > Handroanthus guayacan. Next base: position 330,418 of record JACFYI010003239.1, on the reverse strand, counting down.
TTCTTTTTTCTTTTTTTTTTTTTCCAAAATCATGATTTGGGACCCATTATGATTCCTAATCAGGTTTCAGATCAAGCCATTAAACCTTTCAAATTACAGTGTTACAACTACTGTAGTAAGCGAGGAAGAACAGTTGTTTGACTTTACTATATAAATCGGGTTGGAATGTACCTAAATTATACACTTCTCTTTTCTGATAATACCAAAGTTGTAGACTTTACTGATATTTTGTTTGAAGCTTGATGTTTAGTCAGAAATTAACAACTTTCAAAAGAGAACTTTTAATTCAAATCACAAGAAAAAAATATAGTGACAAACTAAAAAATTATAGTGAGTTTCAAGTATTAAAATGAAAAATACACATCATTAATGATAATTTTCTTGTGATCATTGGTTTTTGTAGTAAGTGTAATATTTTTCTGTAGTATCATGATTTGATTTTGAAAGCACAAAAAGTATAAATTTTAATTTAAAATGTCAGAAAAAAAAAAGTGACTTTCTATTTTATTTTTTTTTTGAGAAGGAAGCGATTGATACATTCAGTCTATGCATAATTACATATGAAAAGTTGTCAAAAAGACAAGACCAGCCACAATAACTAATGAGGCAAACCTTATTATATAGTAGAAAAATTTTCAAATAAACCTATCTAGTTCTAAGTGATAGTGTATATATACAACACGTAAGTACCTTTTCCACGCCGTGACTTTGATATATGAATTATGGTAAATTAATGTATAGTCAAAACATAAATTACAAGTGCATAAATAAGCAGATATTGAAAGGAGCAATAAAGAAGAAAAAAGGGACAGAGAGCAGGATTTACAATATTATTTTTGCCTACTGGTTAGATACTTTATTACATGACTGAGATCTGATTTGCACTGTTTACCTATAAAATAACATTAATTTTATTATTGCTTCCTGGTAACACCCAGATGACCTTGTCAAGAAAAATAAATAAATAAATAAATAAATAACCAACCAAGATGACAATGTACTGTCCGAATCTTCTTCGTATACAAATAAGTATATTTCATAATTATTTTTTAATATCATCTATGCCACGACAGTACGATTTGACGGTTTAATTGGACCGGACTATGCATAAGAGAGTCATATTTCTTTACATTGGATTCTATCATAAGGTTGGTATTTTCAGTTTCTCTCTTTTTTCTTCATAAAATAGCGTAAATAAATAGAAATATCTCATTTTTAAAATCAATTGACAGACTATGTCAAGACCAGTGATAACGTTCAAAATCTATCGGATTATTTCAAGGGCAGCAAGATCTGATACCACTGTAAGTTCCTCATTGAGGGGTTTGGGAAAAGATACATATATATATAATTATTACTTTCACATACAAATCGTATATATGATGATACTCATGATAAGAACTTTATCCTCAAAAATCATCTCAAAGAGTGAGAGAAGAGAAAGAATTTATAAATTACTTGAAAATTTTCGATTCTTTCCATAAAAAAGCTTGGTGTGTGTATATATTTATATATATCTCATTAATGTCGCATGATTAATTCAATGTTAACATATCTATTTAATCTGTAGCAACACAATTACTTATTTCCTTTCCTCCTTTCCATATTGAAATTTTCACGATTGGATCTTAAATTGCTATTCATTTAACTCAACCAAAATAAGACAAAATAAAAAATAAAAGGAAATAATTGGCATATTAAAAGTTACACCACTAAAAAATAACTGAATTTTAGAAACAAAAAAATTAATAGACATGTCATAAGCAGTAATCAATAACCCAAAAGTAATAGTTGTGATGAAAACAGTAACCAGTAATCTAAAAAGAAGAGGTGAAAGCATCATTTTTCATGGTCTATACTCAGTTAAAACATTCACCATGACTATATACCATAATAAATTTTCTTCAATCCTCACTAAAACTGTGCATCACTATCATGGTCAAGTCATAGCAATTGACTTTTTTATTATCGCTATTTCTTCCTATAATATCAATTTTTAACTGAGATAATTACTCAAAAAATTTTACAGTGCATGATCATAAATGGAAATTTTGGGAATGCCAGCTAGCTAGCTGATGATGGAAAATTGAACTAATTAAATGAAGACAAAAGATCATAAAGATGATGTAATTTGCAAGTATGAGTTGAAGGAGCAGAGGGGCTATATATATATATATATATGATAGTAACACAAGAGAAATCATTGTTACCAACAAATGTAATTATTTGGGAAACGATGGTAAAAGCCTGAAAACTGGTATATGTGCGATTTATTTCCCATCAGAAACAGTCCCTCCAACAAAACTACTCAAATGGCGCACAAAGAAAATCCCATCAAGCACACATATAAAATGTGCTTCTCGACCAGTGAATGAGTAATACGACATCAACTTTGGACTTTTTCACCTATTAGGATATGACTTGAATTGCATATATGTAACTTACCTTTTTATCAGACTTGATGGATTTGACTAATCATCAAGTCACGATTCCACTTGTAATAATTTACATAGCAAAAGTGCTCACTGGGTTTCCAAGATTTGAATTGCACCAAAGTGCATGTGTGACCAAATCATTTAATACAAGGGATAATCATTTTTAAATGAATAAAAATATCGCATACATGCATTAAATTAATTAATTTATTTAAAAGAGCAATTTATATATCATGATTGATCTTTGTCTTTCAATTTTAGCCTCTTCTAGCTAGATGGGCTGGGATATATATATATATATATATGTATATGAATTTAACAATTAAATCTAGGCAACGTGAAAAAAATATTAAATGAATGAAATTGATAATAATTATCTATAGTAATTCTCTATTCGTCTTTTGAAAAATACAAATTATATCTACTTGACATTTACTTAGCACATTTTAACACTAAGTGCAATTTCATAACAATGCAAGACACAAGCAATAATTTGTCAAAAACTTTATCATTACCACCGCTAATTGGGTGTTTGATGGTACTACTTTTTTTTTTTTCTTGTTAAACATCGAGCTCCAAATATTGCCTAAAAGACCTTCGAAGGAACTAATTATATGTTGAAAAATTATTTGATTATCTACCAAGCATTTAGTGGGGGAAAAAAGAAGATGAGGAAGTAAAAGAAAGGAGGAAAAAAAAATCCAAACAAATAAATACAATATCAAAATCTATGTAAGTATAATAAAACAGAAAGCGGAGGAACCAAATGCTTTTAGGTATCTCCTTCAATTTCCCATCGTTACATACATACATACACTATCTGATAAAAAACATGATCAATTCACCTTAGCACCATGCTTCACAACAATTAATATGATGTTTTGTCTTGGTTCTAAGTATCACCATTACAAACTGATGGCACAAACCCGCCGTATACGCTAGAAGGGCCACGTTTAGATGAAATAATAATTTATTCCACTGGGAAATCAAGATGAGGTGAGGGAGTCCCATCGAACATCATAATCCCTTCATTGAGCTTTCCTGTCATGTCTCTTAAAATGTACTTCTTTTAACTGTTCAAACCTTCTGTTCCTCAGCTTTCTGTCAAATCCCATCCCCAATTTCTGCAAAATATTTTTACTCACACCCTTTTCCCTCCATTTCATATATGGTAAATACTCCATATATTAATAGGGAAAAGGTTTTAAAAAATAGAGAAAATCATAGTATTACTTAAAAAAATCAATAGAAACTTCTCCCATGCATGGCTTCCATGATTGTGGATCCCCTATCACTACAAAAAAGATAATAAAAGTGATAAAAAAATTAAATGACAATATTATAAAAAGTATGACTAATTATATATAAATAGCAACAAAATATTATACTTTATCAGAAGAAAATATTTTAACAAATTTAATAATGAAATAATGTGTTTATATTATCACTATAGATAATTAGTAACCATGACTACTTAGTAATTATGAAAATCATGGGACTAAACCATAGTGACAATTTTTATTCTTACTAAGTAATAACTGTACATGTGTTAATAATTGTCTATATTTACAATTTAAAAAAAAAAAGGAATAACTACCTCAACACCCCCTGAGGTATGGTATAATTACCATTACCATTACACCCCCTGAGGTATGGTGTAATGGTAATTAATCAAACCTCAGGGGATGTAATGGTAATTATATCAAACCTCAGGGGGTGTAGAGGTAATTATCCCTTTAAAATGTTACTGTTTGTCAATAATGAGCTCTATGGTGACAACATAAGAAATATCACCGAATACATATAATTAGTCATGACAACCTATTATTAGTTATAATTTTTATATTGTCATACCTTTTTTGTCACTCATATTAGATATTTTCTAGTGTATTCCAATGTGTATTTTATCTCCAATTTCATTGTATAGATGACTGTCAAGTATATAACATCCACAATTTTATATTTTTATAAGAAAAAATTTAATAGACTTAACATGTATTTAAAACAAGAAATATGAGATGAAATATTGATTGAAATCCTAACCACGTTTCTATATTGTCTATGTCTTTGAGGGTCATGTCACGATCAATCTCTGGTTGCATCTCCATAAGATGCGGCAAAGCTGGCGGTAGTGGTGGTCGTGGCTGCGCTGGTGATATTACTGGTATTTGTTGCCCAATCATAGAAGCTAAACGGATCCAAATCCTTGTTTTCGCGCCCCACGTCACCAGAAAATCCTTGGGTAAAGAGGAGATCCAATGGGTCACCTTCAATTTCTCCCAAGCCCGCGAAAAAATGATCTTCTGTGTGATTTGAATCCGACAATGTGGGCTTGTAGGTTTGCGGAAACCCTTCATTAAATTCAGTGTCCTCCATATTTTCTAACTGATTGTCAAAATCTTGATCCGTTTCCTCTTTTACAGCGGCAGAATTTGTGGATGATGATGTTACTGCATTTTCGGTGCTGATTTCATTCTTTTCTTCTTTCGGGTTTGTGGGCTTTTGTGCTTGAGAATTTGGTGAAGTTTTTGATGTATTATTGGTAGTTTTGGATGGCTGAGATCTTGTGGAGCCTGCGAGAGCATTTCTTTGGGTCGGCCATGGATGGTTGTGCTCCGAAGTGTAGGTGATTACCAACATATTCGGGTCGGTTCGGCTCCGCTCCACCTGTTTTCTTGCTGAACAACCCTTTGAGCTACTGCATCTATAGTAACCCCTGTATTTGTAAACACGAGCCACAAAGGAGGAAGTTACTTTTTTGTTGACGTAGGAAATCATGAAAATGTAATACAAGAAAACATCTCTTTTACTAGTGCTATAATGTATCATGGATAAGATTATATTGCAAATAGATAATAAATAATTATGTATGGGTTTTACAATGAAATAGTAATGAATATTAAAAATTACCATCAAACACATATTAAAGTGATAAAATTTTTATAATAATTTTTTGCTTTTTGATTGACAATTTATGACGAAAGGGATACCATTACAACAACAAATAAATTTATAACAAAATACTACTATAAAACAAAATAATTGTTAATGATGCATGTAACTAGTAATGAATTTACAGTAAATTTTTATAAAAATTTTTTGCTATACAACGAAAATCCATGCAAAAATTAGTCTTGTGACAAATTTTAATTCATCAAAAAATTAAATCGCGACAAAATATATCCGAACAAATCAATTTGTAATGGAACAAATTCATAGTATAACCATATATATATTTAGTGATGAATTAATTTCAATGGGTGTCTTCTCAGAATGACAAATGGCAACCATTTAAGAATGCGCCTAACTTAACAATAAGTCAGCACCTAGATTTAGGGCTTTCCCAATCTGAGTACTGGCAATGAGATAGTGTGTCAGTGAGATCAAATTCTGAACGTAAACAGGAAACTTAAGCAACTCCTGGGAAAGCGATCATTCATTAACGACATAGTACCTTGGATAAGGGGACCCTTTAATGGGCTTCTGGCCGTACTTCCTCCACGCCCAAAGATCTGACGGGACAACCTCTCCACTGGCCCTGCTGTTTGCAGGGGCTGGAGCCGGAATACAAACTACTTTCTTCGCCTGAGTCTTCCTGATCAATATTATTGCATCAAAATCAGAGTTTTTTCAATCATAAAGTATACCCCAGCTCGTGATTCTAATAGCAGCATGGGTACAAAAAGATGTACTAATAAAAAATTTCAGAGTTTATGGAGCAGAACTGTTTGAATATCAGTAGTTCTGCACGCTACCTTTTTCCTCTGAAAAAGCCGAAAGTGATGGATAATTTGAAAGACTTAACAAATAAAATAGTAACATGAAACAGTACTAGTCGCTGCATAAAATAGTAACATGAAAGCGAAATCTGATTAGTTGTTGATAATCTTTTCAAGGGTTTAATTTTGATTACAACTTAACAAGATATTAATCCTAATGATTTCTCCTGAGATATGACAGAAGGACAATCTTATTAGAAGAAAACACAGAAGTTCTCAGATATTGAACCAAAACCCTATGTTGAGATCCTTAATTGAGCTATGTGATTGCCCGAGTTAGCCAAACTAACATTAATTACAGGTAATTAATGAACGCTCGCTGTTCTCAATTGCATAAAATATAAGTATAGGAATCAAAGCCTTAATTGCAAGCTCTTGTTACGTACATATGTAATTAATAATAGAATTTCAAGAAATAAAATCCCCACCTTCGTTTGATGCCCGTATTTCGCGGAGATGAGATCTGCAGACCTGCACGGCTCTCCACCAAGCAACCTTTGGAGCTACTGGGAGAAATCAAGCTATGATTATTAGGTATTAACACCGGAGAACCCTTCAACCCCGTCGGAGAAGCTGCCACCGCCGCCGCTTGAGAATGATCACACGGCGGCACAGGCAGCTTTCCATTAGGAGAGATCTGCAACATCCTTGAAAATATATTTGAGGGTCTTTTCGTCTCATCATCAACGGTAGTATTGTTGACGATAATCGAGTTATTGAAGAATCCTGATACTGGAGTATCCATATTTTGAATAAGTGGATCTCTCATATAGGTAAACGGATCGCCAAAATCTTCAGACAGGTCTGAAGAATAGTTAATCGGGTTGCTTGAAAACCGCCAGTCGGGGACGGGGACGGAGGCGGCAGCGGCCGTGTGGCCGCCATCTATGCTGCCCCCGCTGGCTCGGACTATATCTGCTAAATCACCTTGATAATTGTCCATGTTCTTCAAGAAATTACTGCACATGATATGCTTAACAAAAACACTGTCTCATTTGACTTTGGTTTAGTTTGTAACAAACGAAAGTGAAAAACATACGATGATTATTTCTTTGTTTAAGGTTTTGGACTTAGTACAGAGAGAGTTGGAGCAAAACTAAACAAGGCAGAATGAAATGGTTTCTTGGAGAGAGAGAAAGAGGGAGGAAGACGCTGACTTTGGATATAAAACAGTTTATGTCTATACGCAAGATGGAAGAGGGATGGAATTGAGGAGGAAATTAGAGTTAATAATGACTTTAATATAATTAGTAGGGTTTTGAGCTGGTTGATTTTTTATATTATGAATGAATGAATGAATATACACATCTAAAGGGTCATATCTGTGCAACTGTTTTTGTTAATTTAAGGTATTATTTTATCATATTTTTGTTCTCCTGCATTTTTTATTCATATCTATTAATTTACCATCCGAAGGTAATTATTTTTTCAGAATCTATTTCTTTCCCTTTTCATGCATTTGTCTGTAATATTGTGTTATCTAATCTTATATTAAATTAAGTTGAAAGTTCTAAAACAATTTATGTCTTGTATACATGTTTTTGTATTTAATTTGATAATTTCTAAAATATTTGTCCAAAATAATTTCCTAGTAAGTGAAACAATATTTAATATGTGAATACTCATAATAATAAAGGATTTGAATCATCATCAGTATTTATATCTAATAATATTGCCACAACCAAAAGATTAATTCGAAACAGAAGTATTAAGTGCTAATACAAAGTGTATTTTTTGTTTTATAGTTGTTAAATAGACATCAATTAAATATTGATAATTATTTATATAATGATTGGTAATAATTATTAACTAAGTACTTCTCATCATTAGTAGTTTTCTAATATAATAAGTATGATACGTTTGTGTTATTATTTTACTTAAAAAATCTTTAACCATGGCTTTTATTCATTTATTTAATATGTTGTTAAGAAAGAATTAAGTAACTATGGCTTTTGTTGTGTTGCAAAAAAGAGTTAATATGCATAGAGTAGTGGAAAAGGTAATTTTGCAAAAACAAGTGATGGAAAAGAAAAGAGGTGGCAACTACCCGCAATTCTCGGATTACCTTCAAGACGCTTCGTCCTGGGACCGGCGGCTCTTATTTCTTTCCTTTTTTACTTAATATATGTTTTTTGTATCTTTCTTCTTCTTCTTCTTCTTCTTTTTTTTTAATTAAATTTTATTAAATATTTATCTGTGCAAGTATGTTTATAATTTATATTGTAATAAAGAAGTGGACCGATAAAAAACATCGGGCATGTATCAATATTAGTTGGCTAGCTCCCAAAGTACCAACTTCATTAGTATAAAAACTTAGAGAAACACTGCATGCTAATTAAATCCAATCACTTTTTCCTTTTTAGAAAAAAGATTACATTTGATTATTCATTAAGATCATTGCAAACTTACATTTTAAAAACTAAATACATGATTAAGTACAATTCAAATAATTTAAATTAACTATCATTCGGTGGACAAATATTACCATACGATAGACAAATATCCACACGTTGTCGGTGGGACTCGAACATTACATTTCCACTATGAAAAAGTCGAGGCAATGCCACTGCATCCAAAAGAAGGTGGCTTAAGTCCAATCATTTTTTATCAACTTAAAATTTTACTTTCAGGTCAAGAAACTGTAAAATCCATTTCTTGTCACTCCAATTTTGTGTACATTTAGGTAAGGCAACTACAAATTCCAATTATTGGTCAATAAATACAATAAAATATAACAATAAGCCTGACATTGAAAGAACGACGATATATGTGCTCTTTGTCTCTCCTAAAATAATAAGAATAAAAAATAATAATAAATATTCACTTTGTACATTACCAATAAAAAGGAGAAAAAGTAAATACTCACGTTACCATAGATCATAGCACCTATTACCTAGCTTTTACTCGTAGTTGCCCTCTAGATATTCATTCGTACACCACATATTTAGTATCATTATAAATATTGAATTAATTATATATAACAGATGAAAAGTGAAGATTTGGTGCTTTCCCGTTAATTAAATATGGTAACTTTTGCCTCTCTTTTTCCAATCCTTTTAGAATTCGACTTTTGCTTTAATTATTGTAAGTACTTCTACAAAATTAACCTCGTTTTTGGTTTCTCAAAACAAGATACCTACTGCTAAACCAATGGGGAGAGAGAAAGAATGTTTTCTTTTATGAAAATTAATCACAAGTCATCTTTTTTGTTTTCACGTTACTTAATCATGTATAATATACGTTACTTAATTATGTATAATATATATATGTGTATATTGATAGTTTTAATTATGCCATTATGAGTCGTATATGCTGCATTTCATTGAAAAACATGCTTCAATACATGCTAGAGACATACTTTTGTCCCATGAACGTACACGTATGTATATACATACAGCATTAACAATATATACAGATGTACATATTGATAGCAACGTACATAAAAATTATGTGGGCAAATACAGAGGTGGGTCTTGAGTAGCATTTGAAAAAGAAATTAGCACCGGCCTATTTGCATTTGATGGGACGTTACCATAATAAATCAACATCTACATTTATTTATCCACAAAAGTAAAAAAATAAAAATCAATATCTAAATTTCCCTGAGCAATCGCTCATTTGTTTCAAATTAGATCATATATATTCTATGATCATTAATAATTAATTCTAAAAATTGCTGAGATTATATTATTGTCATCATATTTTTATATTATCACTATTTAATTTTTTATAGTTACTAATATTATTTCTTTAGTATTTTTCATATATGGGGTATAATCTCATTCAATTAGAATATATTGAGCCTCTTATCAGCTCATTTAACGTGGCTTGGAACAACATTCAAAAAAAAAAAAAAGTGTTCAATTCTGTAAAGTTAAATAAAAAAAATAGTAAAGATTAAAAGTAATCGTTTCAACTTCTATAACTTTTTATGCTTTTAACTTATATTTTCAATTAAACGTACTTATTTTCATACAATTTTGTCTACTAAATTAATTATTCATTTCCCTAAAAATAAAAGCTCTCACAAATTAATACCATTTTACAAGCATATGAACTTCAGAATTTACTTCATTCAATATAATTAGACTATTAAAGTAATTAATTATTATCTTTTTTTTAATTTTTAACAGTTGGTAGAAAGTCATGTGCAAGTTAAGATTATGATAAGGACTTCCGAAATCAAATTAAATTCGGCACATGAACTTAGGAATTTAAGTACCCTGAAAATGTCTCCACATCAAACATTAAACAATTTCGGCCATAGGCTTGATCACATTTTAATTGGTAAATATATAATTAATTTTTTTTCACATCCGAACTCCAACAAATTAAAATTCATTTTCTAACCAAAATTAAAATATTTTCTTTAAATAGAACCCCTCTAACGTTAGTAGGGGTCCATCCCTGCAAATTAATTAAAACCCCCTATTTTATCTATAGGAAATAAATATTTTACATATAAATGTAATTATTAACGAATGGATAGGGACAATAGAGACCCCATGTTCTTGCATGAAAACAAAATAACTCACAAGAAAACAAATTAAGACTGGGATTCTCTCTGGGTAAAAGTTCCGTCACAGAATTTGTCCTAATTATTATCAAAACTGCAGAATCAGAAGCATCCTTCCACGTGATCAAGATTTATATTATAATCCCAGTATGAATAATTAATTAAGCTAACAATTAATAATCATCCACATAATGACAATCCTGCCTCGATGCTTACGAACCAGTGATTACTACCGTTTTAGTTAATTAATCAATCCCCAAGGATTGAAAAGTCGTGTTTGATGGCTTTCGTTTTCAAGTCTAATTTCTGATATCCGCACGCGAGAGACACTTGCCTCAGCGGCAGCCACCGCCTGACGTCAGCATCGAGCTACCGCCACGACACCTATCACCTTCGATCCTGGCGGTTTAATCCGTCCACATGGACGGCCAGGATTTATTGGCCCGCTTTCTTACTTGTTATTTTTGTGCTGTCACAGATTTTTATTTCAATTTTTTATATACCACGCAGAAAGCAAGTCAAAGTGGGGTCTAAGGTCGACAATCTCTAATTTTGCCTTTGCCAAATTCTAAATTGACGCATTGATTCAATAATTTCAATTAGAGGTGTTCGGGTGGGCTTAGCACCCCTTTAAATTACTTATAAATGTTTAAAAGCTTTTAAAAAAAATTTAATGTAAAGAGCTTGTAACATATATCTTTTAATGATGTGATCCCGTTTATTTTAAAAATAAATTGTTAAAATTATTTTATTCAAATATTTCAATAGTCTAGATTTAAAATATATAACTAGGATCTAATATCTTATAAAATTCAAAAGTATTTTTTAAAACATGTAAGAGCTTGTAAGATACTCCAAATAAGCTCCTAGCAGAACACCTTTTAATCTGAAAAATTCCCATTAATGTAAATTAATTGAGGAGATAGAGTGCATGATTGCCTCGAGAAAAGATAACGTACATCTAAATTAATTAAGTATGATGAAATGTGTAAAATAATATATTCAAAAAAAATATTAATTCATGAACTTAATTTGCATGTGAAAATAATTTAATTAAAGAGTTAAAAGATAAATGTGCAGAGTCCCTAGGATTCTGTGGCAGATTGGCCCAATTGCACGTGATAAGTGACGACTTTACTTGCATTGGCAAGAAGAAGTTTGAGTGATTTTTGGCCATTATTTTGGTAACCCATTTCCAGATCCTGCGGTTACTTTAAGTACATTTTAATTTAGTTTCGGAAAACCAGGTAGTAATTATTAAAAATTACATGGAGGGTTTTATATATTGTTGTTTGTTGGTTTGATAAATTCATCGTTGTCACGTCGGGAACATCACTAAATGTTTTACAGTACGTAGTTGAGTTGTAATATAGAGTTAGAAGGCGTGTGGTGTGCCAACATGGATTTGGTGCACGATGGAGGCCGGCATTAGTCCTGCCTTTGTGTCTGCCAACTTGTTTTCTTCATGTATTTTTTTTTTTTTTTTTTTTTTTTCTAGCATAGAACATGCGAAGATGTCACTTCACTCGGACAACCGTCCACAAAATCTGATGCGTTTAGTTGCAGTGGAAAAGCAAACGATATGATGTTGTGTCTTTATAATTTGTATAAATTAATGTTTTCTAGGAGACGATATATGGGCAGCTTGAACATGGCGTCGGGGCTGTCAAACAAGTCCAGCCTGGCTAGTCGGATCATGACTCTCCTCAAACTCGAGCAATATCAAGCTCGAACTTAATAATGAATCTATCTATAGTAGAAAGCTAATTTGCCTCTAGCAGAAAGCAATTCGAGAGTCGATTCCTATGCTTTTTTAATCATATATGTTATACTTAATTTGAACAATATATAACAAATAAATATTGGAAAATAGTCAATAATCCAATGTCAAGCTGAGTTTTGGCTCCATAGAAAATGGGTCGATCTCGAGTCCCAACAATTAGAAATGAGTTCAATCTTGAACTCAAGTTCGAGCTAAAAACATATAATTAGAGCTCGAGCCTTTAAAATTTCCTCCAGTTCGTCACGTTGAAATGACCCTCCTAACCTTGGGAACTTCCCATGCCCCCATTGACATTATGAGCAAGTACCCTGTTCAACAAAATGTTATTCTTAATAACAATTAAAACAAAAAAGATGATAGAAATGTGAAATTCCACTCTCCATGATAAGTATCTTGTTCCAACACTTTATTTTCGTAGCGTTCAAATACAATGATCTTGATTCACAAATTGTAACCTAGTAATGTAAAATGGTCCGAATTTAGCGAAAACTTGTATTTTTTATGTCATTTTCAGAAACATTATAAGTTCAATGCGATCTATACAAAATGCATGTTCATTCAATTGAACTCATCATTTTCTGAATTGAATTAACCCATCTGATCCATGCAACCATACAAGAATCACACTTCTTCCTTCTTCTAAATGCTATTAAAATAAAATGAGCTTAATCAAAATAAAGAACTGGGCATCGAAACCTGGTCCGAAAAGATGTGGATTGTGGGCATCCATGGCATGGGCCTTAAAACTAGGCCCACCTTATAATCAATCCATCAATGGACTCTTTCTTGGATGCTCTGTAGTCACTGCTGAGGCCCAGTAACATGAGACACAAATCTTCGACCCAAACATGTGGGCCTCATTTTCGCACCAATTTCTTTCTTCCTTCTGTTTCCCAAAATTGCCTCATCTATGCACTGGACAAATTATGAATTGTAAGCATCGCCAATTATGTTCTTCAAAGAGAATTCTTCACATGAAAGAAATAAATAAACAAATAAGTTAGAGCATGTGTATACACACACACACATGCACACGATATTTTTTCATCCAAGTATGATCATAGCTAGCCATCAAGCATATAATCATTATGTTGAAAACAACATCAAATGAAAATATTATATCATCTATAATCAAAATCTTTAATCGCACTTTAATCTTCAGGTGCTTCTTCCTTCTAATTCCTTCTTCTATCATTGATTTGTTGGCTTATGATAGTAGTTAGGGTTCTCTATTCCAAAGTCACAATTTAATCTATCTTCTATTTTATGTCATAAATATATGTTAAGTGTATTAAATATTTCTCAACATTCATACACGTAATAGAATATGAAATGAAATAGAAAATACAAAACGCTTTCGCACCAAAGGAATTAAAGTGTGTAACTTCATTTACCTGCAGCTGAAAGATACTCCAAATTTTGATCAAAATATAAATATATGTACTTACATAGTCAACCGCCAGGACGAACGTACTCTCACATTCACAAGCATTCGAACGTACTCTCACATTCACAAGCATTGTCAAAACGAGGAAAGAAGTCGGAAGGGCGGCGGCGGTTTCCGGCATGCTTGGCTCCTTGTACGCCGCCCGCCTCAGCCAATCCCTCCACCCAGATTGGCATCGCCGCGTGGCATACAGGGAGCCAGGCATATCCCGTCTTACCTTCCCCTCTTTCTTCCTATATAAATACACATACGCACAGAAATGAAGAAGAAGAGCTTGTATGGTGTGGGGGTGTGTGTGTGTGTGAAAGTAGGAGCTAATTTATAGAGGTGAAGTATTAAAATATTTAATTGCCATGCATAAAGATACATAACAATATTTGTGAACACTTTTTCTTTGAAGAAAATAAATGGTTAATAAATTGTAAAAGGTGATCCCACAGTTAAATGTAATCCACCATGCATACCGCTCCTCCTGAGCTGAATCCAGTGCTTTTCTTACACAATCATACCTTTGTCTGTCTTCATCATTTCGTTTTGCCGACAATGATACCACTATCCCCACCTTTCCTTGATAAATGCTAATAAAGAGGATTCACCAAATCATTCTATCTTTTGTGCCCTTGTTTTTTAAATTTAAAAAAATTACTAAGTGGAAGCCCTTTTGAGAATATTTGGCTTAAAGGCTTTCTTTTTTTTAATTTAATGTTATACAGATTCAATATAAATTATGTGACATTAGAAAGAAAAACTAGTCTTGCAATTCGATATATAAGGTTGAGTTCGGTATCTTACACATCAATTTATGGTACCAAGTTGTTGTAAGGAGAACCAGATCTAGACTTGAAGACATATTAGATTATGTCCTAACTATAATAATAGTAGTTAAACCCAAATTGAGAGCAAGAGCTGTCATATAGTAAAATTACCTTATTTATAATTGAAGGGCCTATTTATAAACGTATGAATACATGTGTCCTCATCTTAGGACCTATCGCCTAACTCAGACCAAACCAATCAAATCAGTTCAAATTCAAGACTCAAATGGAAAAGATGTGAATCTTTATCTTGTGTGGCCGATCTTGCCCTTTATATAATTTATGTTTTTTCATGCCATTTTAAGTGAAACTAATCAACCTTCGTTTATCTCTCAATAATTAAATATTTCACAATGAATCACAATGCAAGAAAATAACTTATAACAAAACGACTCAAAAAATTGGCCAAGGTTTAATTAATGGGCCCACGTACGTACACTTCGATGACCTGAATTGTGAATTGAGCATGCATGTGGAGCCCATATACATTCCATGCCTATCTTCTCCTGTAATCTTCCAAAGCATGCAATTTTTGAATGCTTTAACAGATACAATACAGCTTTTGCCTTCTTTTCTTTCTCACTATCTAGAAAGGCGAATGCTTTATTATTTCACTGAAATTTTGTCGGGTGCGACTAAAAGAATTGACCCTTCTTTTTAGCAAACCATGGCCTTCGACCACCTAGCTTTTTGCATTTTTCCAGTCACCCATTAGCCTATTTCTTGACAATATTCTTTCTCGTATGTTCTTGTGATTTGACATATTTTTATTACCTTAATGTTAAATTATTTTTAGAAGGTTTTGAAACTTTCAAACACTTTGAGTTCATGTAATCATAAATTTTTAATTATATTATAAACTGAGTATTTGCAACAGAACTCAAATAAAAGACGAGCTAAGTGCATTTTGAATAGTATTTTATTTCAAGTTGCGTTGCATGTTGTATTATATTTGATTGGAAGATCCAAGTATATTGTGTTCACAATCAACTATTCTTTGGGGGGGGGGGGGAGGAGTGCAATTTAATTTATAAGAAAATATTTAGAGGTTATTTGGTATTGCTTTTGCTAATTTTCACGTAGAGAAATTGAAAAGTTGGTTATAAAAGTGAATGATAAAATTTAGGAGTATTTGTGATTAAAAGTTAAAATGTACTAAAAAGTTATTAGTGATATTTAAAAAAAAAAAGTAATTTTTCATATATTTAATTATATTTTTAAATTTTAAATTATAAAAATGAGGATAATAAATTATTTTTATAAAAAAGAAAATTAGATTCTAACTGATATTAGCCTAAAATCATTTTTTGCAAAAATAGAAGTTACCTTATCAAACATTTCCAAAATCACTTTTCGATCAATAGATAAAAGCTAAAAATTGCTCCCAAAAACAAATCCAAACACCCTCTTATGCTTATTGTGTGTTCATTAAATGAAATATGAAATAAAACGTAAATTGACATAAAGGATTGATTGAAGGCAGTAAATGATAATAGCTGTATCCTTTGTTACGCCCCCTTGACGTTGACAAATATTTGCCCGCATTACTTACAACCTACCAGTTTGTCATTAATAAAAATTAATAGGAATCATGTCTTTCTAATCTAGTTGAGGCAAGGATTGCCCACTCTCAAATCAGTGAAAAAAGATCACCTGGTCCCTTCCAACACTTCACGTCAACAACTGGTCCAATAAATAAGATAAAAACATATTCATTTTTTTTAGGTACGCACTCAATATCTTTTTACTATACTCTCGACATTTTCACCCATTGGATTCACCCAACAATGTTAACTATTTATTGTGCTTTTACGTTTCAATTTGACCCCAACCCACCCCAATAGGACCTCAATCATATTGTACCTAGTACACGTGGAACCTCGTAAGCATGATCTGTCCGGGTCTAATTGTCACAAATTCCACCAAAAAATAAAGTAAAACAAAATACTGTAACAAGCTACTTCAAAAGAGATATCCAATATTAAAATTAACTTTGACCATTTAGATTTTGAACTGCAACTTGCAATTCTAGTAGGGTCAAAAGAATGTTCTCTAATTGGTGGAACTGAGACTGTTTCACACTGTTTATTCCAAGACTCTGAAAAGAATCACAAAAGTTAGAATTGCCAAAATTCTTGCAAAGATGTTGATAAGAGTTGTTTCTGTTTTCTTTGGATCCCCTCTGTAAAGGGCTTCCTTGCCCTTTGCAAAATATTCTTCTCAATAGCAACTTCTTGACAAGGACCTTGTTTTTCCCCTATTCCATGCATTGTTGATGTGGATCGAGACCTTCAATAGCCTGAGCATACTCCAGTTAGCATTACTGTAAGAATGCAAAATACCATTACGATGACAAGTATAATAATAAATGCTTACTATCTTAAGGAAAGCCATCGTCGTAAAGCTATTTCTAGATCACTACAAGACAACAAACCTTCACTAATGAAATAGAAATTTGAGATGGAAACAATGCCATGATAGATAAATGACATTTGTGATGAATATGAATTTGTAACGAGAAGATTTACAAAATGAGCAAAATATATATCAGGTATGTCATGTTTGCAATAAATTTCTATAACAATTTTCCAATCTGTAACGAAAATTCTGTAACAAAAATTTGTTCATTGATATACTTCAATTCCATATTGAATGTCACAAATCCATCGCAGAACCATGTTCAGTGATAAATTCATTGAATTTATAATGATTTTTTCGGTTAGTAAAGGCTTATTTTCTTGCAGTGAATGGGGTCAAAGCACAAAAGACGAAGTTTACCTGAACGATGGACGGGAAGAGAAGTTCAAAAACTTTGAGCCTGTTGATAATGCTAGAAAGCTGCAGTTGAGGTGCTCAATGGAACACTTGAAGGTGGACTGGGGAAAATAGCAAAACCAAACAAATTGTGCCCCAAGTTCCTTGAACCTAAAGGAGGTTCTTCTTCTGCATCCTTTTTCTTGAGGCAGTTAATTCCATGTCCTTCTCTAGTTCGATTCAGCTTATCAAAATCGCAAGATGCCCATACTTCTAGAGCATCCTTGGATTCTTCTAATGCCTTGACCAATGTGTTCATTTCATCGATGGTGTACCGAACAAGGACAAATCTGCTGTCTGAATCACAGCAACGGATGAGATTTGCGTGTTCAAGACATGCAAACTTATCTGGTGAACAATTGCAACAGGCAGCCGAGAGATGTAAGTCGTAAAAGCAATAAAAACATTCCCTCTCTGTTTTCAGATCAAAATCTTGTTCCATCTTCTGAAAACGCATGGCTAGTGGCAGATGCTCAAATCTTTTCTCCTCTAAATTCATCCTTGTCTGACATTCAGATAATGTACATGTTATAAATATTAATCTAGTGTGAGCTGAAGGTTTATTTATATGTTTGTGACATAGAATTCATGAAGAAATTTGTAAACACATACATAAGGTCTGTCTGCAGATGCACTTTACATCTCCATGTCAATGTGTATATAAGAATGTCAATCACTTTACCTTAATTGCCTCAGTAAGCATTCCATCCATTCCGCAGACGTCTTTCCATCTCAAATTTTCTGGGTTTTCTTTCTTTAGGACTGAGATTTCCCAAAGTGACTGGACAGCCTTCCAGGCCGCAGCGAAAAGCAACTTATCATGTGATATGGATGTCTTGCGATGCTGTGAACTATAGAGCTCTACTGCTCGTTGTCCATGCTGTAGCCAATCAACAGGCGCCACATTTACAGCCTCAGCACAATTAAAGCCACAGTTGAATCCCGAGTGATAAGCTCTTGGAAAGGTAAGAACAAACTCTCCAGCATTCTGGACCACTCGATACACTGGCACACCTTCTGACTTTAGAACCAAAGGTGACAACTGAGTAACCTGTCGGAAAAGATTTTTAAATCATACAAATAACGTCGTAGAACATTACAGATGAAAAGCCATCACGATTTGGATGTCCCTGCTTGAATTGAGGTGGAGTTTGCAATCGAGACGTTTTGAGGGAAAAACAAGCGAATGAAGGAACAGTGATAGCTCTAAAACAAATATTAACTTACCAAATCATTTAATAAATCAGGTTGTTCTTCAAATAGATCAGGTAAGTGTTTCCTCATTGCACCCTCCAATTCGGATGCATGACTTCCCGGCACTCCATACCATATTTTTGGATCTCCCCAATGCATATAGTTCAGTGAGTAGAGATGGTGGTCTTCGACATGCTTTAAAAAACACGAGAAATGTAAAAATACCATGCATAAGATCGAAGATCACATCGATTTCTTTTTATGATAGAATAAGATGAAACTAGGCAAAAACAGTTGATAAGAAAGCTTCAATAATGGTAAACTGTTGAAAGTGTAACTTAAATATGCCTCCCGAAAATAAATAGGACTAATAACCGTACCCAACAAAATGATGAGAAACACATTCCTATATAGAGCCATGGTACAACTACCCCTGAGATGTCTTCCTCTTCGAAACTCAAAACAGATCCAGGGAGACGTGAGATATTATTCAAATTCCAGCCAGATGTCACATATTGATTGGTGGTAGAGTCAGTCGATACTAATGATTCTTTAGGGAATCCACTCCTCCACGTTCCGGTTTCCAGATCAGCTCCATAGTATACCTATAATAACATACAAAGCAGAATATGATTCCCGTATTATATTACAAGAGAATCATATATAGAGAAAATGGTTAGGACCTCGTGTTTCCACACCTCAACTTCATCTATAGGCTGCTCAATTATCCGCCAATACTCTCCTTCAATGTCACTCACTGAGGGAAACCATCTCCTATCATGTCTAGCCTCGGCAAAACACTCTTGATTTCCAGCCATTCCAAAGTAAGATTCTTTAAATTCATTGGCAAACTTCTTAAAATTTTCAAGCGTAAAGTCTGGTCCCGACTGAAAACCAAACTTTTCTTCTGTGTCTGAAGTAGCCTTTGATTCACGATGAGCACATCTCTTAGGTCTTGAATTAAACTGCCTTTGACGTTTTCTCTTCCGACGTTGCTTTTTCCTCATGGGCTCCCTATTCTGAAGGAGGTCTATTTGCTGGATTCTTGTAGAAAATATAGCATTTTCCCATATTTCCTTATCGTTTAAGGAACAAGGTGGACTCCAAGACGAAGGAGGTATGATTTTACAAATACCATATGCCTCAGCTCTGGATCTTATGCTCAATATGTAACCAATGGTATCTTGGAACTCCTAATGAAGTTCATGTTAAGATAGAATTAGAAAGCTAGAAAAATATTATCAATATAATAAGAAAATGTACCTCAGCTGTTGGATAGAAGACTGGAGCTTCATCAACAAGGGGTCTGCAAGCTTCCGAAGGCATCCATCTTGCTGAT
Organism: Handroanthus guayacan; assembly: GCA_014898755.1. Lineage (NCBI taxonomy): Eukaryota > Viridiplantae > Streptophyta > Magnoliopsida > Lamiales > Bignoniaceae > Handroanthus > Handroanthus guayacan. The sequence continues at coordinate 310,296 of JACFYI010003239.1, read as the reverse complement.
ACCTACTCCAATGGAAAAACTTGAGTAATACATAAAACTATTTGGTGCTTCCCTTGCCCCAGACAAACTAAAGTAATAAATAAAACTATATTGTAAACAAAATAAAAGCATTATCTAAATGTAAAACCACAAGGGCTAATGCCAAAAACAATGTAGGAAATTCGAGAATATAACATGAATAAGTATTTCATCAACTACTTTTAATAATTGTTTTCTGACCAGAAAGCTGCTAATCAAACAACTAACTAGAAGATTATTCAAAAGTAGCACAACTAACTATATTGCACCTTTCGGTTTTGTGAGCTGCCCGGACACTTATGGTTGACATCGTTTTTCTGGTCATTTAAGGAAGTACGATCCCGCAAAAAACGAGTATAAATCATTGATAGTTTAACAAGAGATCAAGTGTTTGTTTCACAATAAGCTACAAATGCTTAGCACACTGTAATAAACTAGATCCTGTAGTTTTTAATGTATTATAACCAATTAAAGTTCATTCACCAAGTTACAGTGCAATACCAGAATTACAAACAAAATTGAAGAAATAATGCTTCAAAGAAAAATTCAGCATAGTTCACTTAATGATGCGAACCTTCATTCTCCTGAGTCAATTATGACTTGAAGCATATACAGCAGCCAAATTGTACACGATGGATGATTCCCCTGTTGATCCGAGAACAACCAACGGCAGAATATATTTGCAGCAGCTCTAAAGCTGCACTAGAGGAATCTAAAATCATAAGAATTTAGGTTACATCAGAGATGTATTATAGTACCATTAACAGTTTTGTGACTGCTGAGTTGATAGACAGCACATACCAGCTAAAAACAAAGGAGAAAGGACATAAACTTGTTGCACATAATACGTTGCTTTTCAAAAGAGCATGAAATCGGTATTATACTTCCAAGTTTCAAGAAATATAAACACCTACGGAAATTAATATGCCTACGCACAACATGGCCTTAGAATGAGACGATCTTTATTACTAATATTTGCTGACACATTGAATCTTGTGTCCGAAATTGGGTTTCTCAGAAGTCCATTGCATCAATACTCCTTTAGAAGATAAACTTTTTCAAGAATCTTCACATAAAAAAACTAGGCTATAATGTTATTGAATCATCTTAAGCAGTCAATATCAAAATACACAAGAGTAATCCAACCATTGGAGACATGGGCAAGCAATTGAACAGTACTGAAGCAAACTGATGAAATCTGATAGTTATGAATGATAATTTCAGGAAGAAAAGGGCATCAGATCTGCCTGCAGCAGAGGTATCAATGACGACCCAGGTCCTCAAAATGTTTAAACTTTATAATATAATTCCTAGAACACAAGAAAAAATTGAAACTGAACTTCAAACTTTAAGTATTCTAATGAAAAACCAATTTCCCAGAAACACTTTCACTTCCATTCAATGCCTCATGAAATTTCAACGACAGTTTCAACAAACATAAAAAATCCCATCAAGAACGCATAAAGAAACTTAATCATAACATAATCATATAAACCCTCCAAAGTAAAGGCAAACTCCAACAATTCATAGTTTTAACTCAGATAAATTTAAATGTACTGTGAAGAAATACTAACGTGAAAACAAGGGTAAATTCATTGACTAGGTTACAAAAGAAAAGGGAAAAATAATACCTTAAACACAAGGCAGAAATTGAGTTTATTGGTAACTAATAAACACAGGGGGAGAAAGACCCGTAATTTTCCTGGAACTATTTTTGCTTTGATATTTACAATATGATGAAAGGGTTAAAGCCACCATTGTATTACCTCAATGACGGCTTAATATTTCCACGTTTGAGCTTGTTGTTTTCCTTTTGGCACCATGTATTTCTATATTGAAAAATATATACAATAAATCTTTAATTTATTTCAAGAACCATTACAATTCAGGATACGAAATTTGAAAGTGGTGTAATGAGCTTTACTTCTTTCAGAAGAATTTGTGAGTGTGTGGCGGGGTATCGATCAACCTGGCTCGGAATTTAACGGAAAACCATGATTCTTACTTGGAGAATCTAATTGAAAATGACAGTTCCATGGTTCTTGTATTATTGATTTTGGGCTATACATCTCCATTCTCCAACAACGTCACACTATTAGACATGGAAATAAATAAATATTCACACTTTTAATTAATTCGATTGCGGATTATATATTTAGATTAGACCTTGTTGCCTTAGATTTTTTTTTTTTTTTTATAAATTATGATCAACTTTGACTTTATAGAATAATACTTTGGACCATATTGCCTGTAAATGTGACATACTTTACAAAAGACAATTCTAAAAATCCCATTCATCGACTAAAATATTATAATAAGATGTACAAAAAGTCCACATTTATGCATATATCAATGCAAAAATGAATTTTAACTCCTGATATATTATAAATAATAGGTATTTATATCTCTTAAAAGTTCAATAAGTCGTTCAAAAAGCCTTTTCGAGCTACTAATTTCATTGAGTAATTTCATATTACTTTTCAGTTCTCACTCAGTATTTGAAGAGACATACCTGTTGAATTGTAACACATGCAAAAAGCTGTTGAACATGTTCACACAACCATAGACATGCTTTCAGAATGCATTTTTAGGGGCACGATAGGGATAAGTTCATTATCTTTTTTAATGTGATTATATTTGCTACTTTCAAGCAAATTTCACAGTTTTGCTCGCAAATAGAACTTTTTATTGCAATTTTAATATCAAATAACTTTTCCAGCATAAGATTTAAATTGAAAATACAAAAGAAAGTGCAACAAGATTATTTAAGTGTTCTTGATTGGAAAAACAACACTGTGGGACTATAAATAAGTATTAAGGTATTTGCAGTAATTAACATGCATATATTTAAATTACTCAGTCTGAGTTACAGATACAAAATACAGTTCATCAATCATACAGCGATGCAAATAACCCCAAAATCCCAAAAGTTCACCCCAGAATGCAAGAGAGTACAAATTCTTCTGGTACTTTACAAACACTTTATAATTCCATATTAATCATAGCCACAATATGCACAAAAATATCTCTATACCCTTGAACCCAACAAGGTTCTCTACAAGAACCAATCATGGATGTCTCATTTCATTCACAACTTATGTCGTGACGCCAACAACAACATTGCTCACCTATGGAAATAACAAATCAAATCAGCTTTTAATGCTTACATACAAGAGAACAGCAAAGCATGAACTGCAGATAGCGAAAAGCAAATTGAGGACCAAATGTTGAATGAATAACTTACCAGCTTGCCACTGTCATCAACAGTCATGGGATTCTGTACGACAACTGTTTGATTATGAGCATTGGCTGTCGCCTGCAGATAGACAATTTCAATGAGTGGATGCAAAATCAAATTGTCATAACTGTGGGAAAGTAGAAGAAAACAGGCTCACCGTTGAAGTAGATGCAGTTGAAGCAGAAGTCGAATTTCCCCCGGGTCTATGTACAGGAATGGGAACCCTTGTGTCACCCATCTGCATAAAAAAGCAGATTCAGGCATGTTGTAGGGATAAGTAATATCAAAAAATTCAACAGAAGTTTCAAATGTTTCAATTGCTTCCCCACAATTCAACTATAAGCAAATATTCTAAGATAAGCATCATAAATCCATTTTTGTTGTCCAGCTTGCACTTATTTACTAATACAAAATAGTATCACTCTTTCATAACATATGGGGAGAGAGAACCCAGCCACACAAAGTAAAAGCATCGGTACTAACATTAACATTTGTGATGAAGTGGCAAATTGCACATTTTACTGATGGAGCTCCAGCAGGATACATCAGCATAGTATGACAGTTCCCGCAGTTGACATGAGCAACATTATTAGGGGGCGGTGCTGCTGCAAATTCATCATTCAGCAATAATCAGCTAATGAGTGATAGATGATGGAAAAACTAATATAACTAGCAAAAGTCATAAGGTTAACATGCATTACCAGGGTGGGAAGATTTTTAAAGAGGACATCGGCTAATCGTACGAAAAGGGATTAAGGTTAAAAATGATAATTCAATCAAGTAGCAACGATGCGCATGTGACTATTCATGTTTGTACCTGGCACAAGGTTCACTGTGTGACAGCAGGAACATCTGACACTGGTTGCTCCACGAGCATGCATGAGCAAGGTACGGCAACCTCCACATATCAATTGAGCCATTTCCATCCCTACATAAAGAAATAAATTAATAGATGATACTGCCACCAATCCGAAGTACAAGACCCAGAACACATGCTTGCTTAATGTCACAATGAAACATCAAGAGAACAACACAACAGCGACAACTGGTCCACACTCTCTCTGATTTCCTCAATATCAGGCTATTCTTATAGCATTTCCATTCTCTGCTCTCACAAGTACAATTTACATCGGCATGGAGATGATGAGTAACATTTCAATACCCTGAAGGCAATCTTTTTTCCGCAATATTATTTAAGTCTTTCCTAATCGATGAAATGAAGGGAGAAACATGCAATAATGCAGATCATACAGAGACATGAAATAAAATCCTGTCATTATGAGTGAAAGAAAAGAGAGCTAACAATGGAGCGATATATAATAATTTAAAAATACAGAAAAAAGGGCAAAGAAAAAAAAAAAGAGAGAGAGAGAGAGAGAGAGAGAGCATCAAATTGCAGACGATGCTCTTATGTCTTGCGCTGTGTAATACTGAGGAAGGAAAATTCTAACATTTGAAGTGAAATGGTTTCATAACTTAACGTTAGCGGTCAATAAGTTTCCATGGATTTGGCAGGAATATTCCATAGGAGGGTGGGAGGGAGGAGGCCACAGAAGTTCAGCAAAGCACACATAGACATGATAAATGAAGTTCTTGCAGCGTTTTAAAAAATCTAGTTGCTCCAGATGTGATATGAGACATCAACACACATAGAAAATAAGGGAGTTACAACCATTACCAGCTGGTGGGACAGCATTCACCATACTGCATAGCGCACAGCAGACATTTGTGGCTCCACTGGGATAAAGAAGGACGGTTCTACACCCACTGCACACAAGTTGGCTCTGCATATCTGCAAAGCCAAAATTCAGGACAAAAACCAACAGTCACGCTCCACCAGAAATTTCATTAGGATATTTTCTGGCCCAGAAAATAACCAAGATAAGCATGGGAGACTTGGACAACTTCATAAAAGAGTTTCCAGTTTCAAATCAACTCAGCCAATTCAATTCATCAGTAAATACGCAAACAGCTTATCACATTGATGCAGTAACACCATATGCAAGAAAGAGAGAAGAGAAAATTCAAGACAAAATCTTTATGTCGACAAACCGAAACCGACGAAACAAATAATTCTTTAGCTGAATGTCACAAAGAACCCTCTCTAAATTTCTACACCACGCACAAGTTTCACACAATCGCCCCTTCTAAAGAAAGGAGGAAAAGATAGAGATTGAGAAAGAGATCTTGCACAGGAATCTCACATCTCAAAACTTGTACCAATTCAAGTTGCAAAACAGAAAAATCAAATCAAAACGGAGCAGAAAAATTTCTCACCACCGGAACAGCTGGCAGATTATCGTAGGAGAAAGCTCGAACCGGAAAATTAGATTTCCTGGAATTATAAAACCGGATGAACAGATTACCGTAACAACAATAAACAATAATGATAGACAAAATAAAAAAAGTATAATCAGATCTCGTGGGACTGCAATTGGATTAGATGAGATTGAATTTTGTTCTTTTCTTCTCCGTTTGGAAATTACAAAAAGCTGGGTTTGACTTTTCCAAAGAATGTCTTCCGACGGAGAGGACTCTATTAGAAAATTCATTCTTTTCTCTTTGTTTCCCCAATATATATCCTGTTTTTTCCCCGAAAAAAAATATATATATATATATATTGTATATAAAATAAATAAAATAAAATTACGAGTATTTACGTCTTGTTAGAGTGCGTGTGGATGTCACAACTGCGTGTGGATGTCACGAATTTGGTTAATAAATTGAAAGTAAAAAGTTGATTTTTACTTTTCTTTTTAGGAAATATCAGCATTTATTCGATTTTCATGTTTAGCTTGGTTCAATTTAAGCCAAAATTCTAGCAATACTTATTGTTACTCTTAGGTAATGTTCTAAGTCCCTTTATTATGTTGAGTTATTTTCCACACTTTAGGACAAAATGTAGCACCACTATAAAAAAGTTTAAACACAACTTTTTATCCTTAACTTGGCGCAAAATGACATTTCATAAGTATTTCAACTCTCAAATTATTCTTAGAGAATGTTGAAAAGAAAAAATTATAAAAAAATATAGTAAAAATTGAAAATATTTTCAAAAAAATAAAAATAAATAAATAATTTGGGTAAGAATTACTTTAAGTTTTTTCTACCTAGAAAAGTAAAAGTTGAAACACTAACATTTGAATACTCCAAATGGTCATTTAGAGGGTGTTTGGCTAAGCTTATTCAAAACATCTCATAAGCTCCTAAATCTTATAAGATGTTTTTTAAACTTATCATATTTTAGATCTTATTTTAAAAGTAAGTTGTTAAAATATTTAAATAAAATAAAATTTTTTAGTCTATAAGATGTTAATAATGACAAGTTTACAATTAAAATGATTAAAATTGAAAATGCAGGGGAAAATCTTCTAAATAAATTGAAAGCTTTTTACTTTTTTAAAAAGAGCTTATAAAATCCGAATACCTTATTTTAGGAAGTAATAAGATCTTATTTGAGAATTCTCACTTATAAGATGTTTAAGAGCTTACAAACTCACCCAAACACTCCCTTAGTTAAAAGTTGAAAGCACTTTTTTAATGTTAATGCAGACGGACATCCTTCTCAATAGTTGCAAGACATCTTAGGAGATGAGGTAAAGTCATCATTTCTATTCTTAAATATTAGTACAAGAGAAAGGCAGTAGCAATATAGAGCACAAGTCTTGTATCCCCGGTTCAAGCATTCGATGATTGATACTGATTTACACGCAATAGTTTTTGATAGAGCTATATAATATATGCATGATGATTTCTTGATCAAATTCGTCGAAGCGACGCGAGTCTTTTCTCCAGGTCTTCAACATCATTTGCTGCGGCAGCACTGTATTCACATAAAAGTTCATCAATATCTATCGTCTTTTCAAAGGCGAAAGAGATAACTATAACTGAATGGCACCGAATGCTCCAAAGAAAACAACCAATACTTTAATGCCTCTGAATAAATTGGATGATTCATAGCCAGAAACAAAGATTTTGCAAAAATGGTGGTCCAGAAAAGCAAGACAGTGAAAGAAGAGACATGAAAATGGCCCCACCAAATTGTGGTCTAGAGATTTCCCAAAAAGGCACAAGATAAAGGGATCATGCTGCTGATAAAGAAAAGACATAGATATACGTATGTCCGTCTTAAAATAGAAGGAAAAAAGAATAAAAAACGAAAAGAAAACTTCTCTTAAAATAGAAGGAAAAAAGAATAAAAACGGAAAAGAAAACTTCAAGGATCAACGACCAGGAGACATACCTAGGTGTAACATTTTCGACTTTCTTTGATGCAATCCGCCCTTTCGGAGCTGAAGATAACTGTTGCAAGAAAAAATGTGAGATCATAATCAGACATTTTTTTTAGCGGTCAGTTCTTTTTGTACATTCGTAGCAATAATACGCAAGAATTGGACTCAATTTATGTGTAAGCTAAGAATGAAGCCAACCTGTGATGCAATGTCGACACCAATCTCATCAAGCACCTAAAGAGAAAATGAATCCATAGAAAGGATTAAGTCAGAAGTTCGGAATTCAGATTTAAAAAAATAAAAAATAAAAAATGGAGAACTAGGTTGTTAATGGAGTGATTAGCGCACCTGGTTAGTGAGTTCTTCAGTTTCTTCTTCAGCCTCATCTTTGTCTAGTGTCTCATCAATTGCCTCTGACATCATTTCAATCTGAACAGAAAATCAGATTGGCAATATATTTCATAAACGCACTTAATCTATCTAAGGAAATTGAGTTCAAAAAGCAAATTAATCACAATGTTTAACCAAAATTAAAGAGAAGATTTTCTTTTATACTTGCCAAAATGTTTCAATATAATCCGATGGCAAAATGTTCTTTCAAAATAATCATTCCCCATAGAGGGACCATGGAAAATAGACTAATTTAACAGTAAAATTTACCGTCATGTCCATCTGTGCTGATTGTTTCTGGAATTCTCTGATCATTTTAGTTTGTTTGGCAGGTTCCATTTGCTGAAAGCCAATCAGGAAAACTTGATTAATGAATTGAATGTAGGAATCCCATATTCATCTAACTACAATGACAGGCTTTAACCTAGTATAGCAGATGTTGATAGTCGAACCATATTTAAAGCAATCTAATATAAGCAAAACCAACCACATTCAAATGATAGATATCAGACAATCAATCATGATCTATGAAAATTGGCGTAAAGCATAAGAAGACAAATAGAATTTACTAATAAACTTGTGTGATCGACCTGTCATGATTCAGAAACCCACCTTGTTCATAGCTGTCATAGCTTTGGTTGCACCTTTCATGCCAGTTTGAATAGAAGTGCTGGCGTATAGGGCCTATATATGTAGCAAAAATATGTAGTTGGTGAACAAAAGGAGTACCAAATGTGTTCAGAGCATGGAACAATTTCTAGGCTGAATATAACAATGACCTGTGTATGAGTTGCCACGCCTCTGATCTGGGCACGACTTCCCTGCAAATTTGTTATTTGCTGCCGCAGTCGAACTAATTGACGAGCCAAGATTCTAGTGGCAGCCTAGTTAGATATGAAAATCATATGTGAAGAATTTGTGGTGACTTAGCATATCTCAAATCATCAATGATGTGGCCGTGGAAAAAGACTGCCTCACACAATTAACTTTCATAGAATGCATGCATGACAGCACCATGAGAAGTACAAATCGTGATTTTTGCTCCTAATTTAATAAACAAATACAAGTGAATAAAGCCTTCAACAATGGACTTCAACTGTAAGAGTTTTGTAAAATCGTCTTGTATTAAGTAGAGATCTTTCTGAAGTTTTGTACTTCGTGTGGTGTCTTTTCAAAGTGCAATACTAATTCGAACACTTATCATGAACAAAAATTAAATTTGGTATACATTCATATTTTGAGAATGGCATCTAGAGCTATATCGAGGTAGCTTCCATGGAAAATAACTTCACCTCAGGGCGTCTCAGGAAACATGCATAACAAGTCACTGATAGTTAACTTTACATCTAACGGGAGTAACAAAAAATACAACCATTAAAACTTGCCTCGTTTCCTGTTTTAGCTGTTTTCTTGATCTCTGCCACTAATTTCTTCTCCTAAAATTGCAGAAAACAGTGAGCTTTCACATTAGACTACCATAAGCAAGTGGATGAACTAAGATGAACAGCTTGGTAGCAATAGATCAATAGATTGTCAAGTGATAAGTAACATACCTCCAATTGTAAAGATGAAATCTCACGTTCAATGCCTGTAATAGTACAAAAAATCAACAGACAAATTCAAGAAGAAAACAATAGGAAAAATGCAGCAGGCACTTGCAAATTGCAATACATGTGTCACTCTTTTAACCAACATCCTTAACTCTTGAGCCATATATGTATTGGTGTAAAATGGAAACAGGATAATAGATCAAAGCAGGTGGTCAGAAACCTCCTATGTTACAACTTACAAGAGAGATCAACTTTAACAAATGGCGAGCTGGTTTGCTAAGATTTACGTCTTGTTATATTTTCACTCTGAAATTGCACTCCCACAATGTTTCTTGATATTTCTGGAGTGGAAACAAGTTCCCATTGCTGTGGCACCTTTACTCCATTATGTGTTTCTGCTGAGTAAAGCCTACCTAATTTCCTTTCCACATGCAATAACAAGCCCTTTTGAAATGCCTATGAAGGCACATGCGATATACTAACTCATATTTTGTATTGATAGGTTTTTGAGCAAATCATCTTGCTAGTAGATGGATGATTAACTATGCAAAATCACAAAACTCATTCAAATATTCAACTTCAGTTTTGTGGTGGGTTTCACCTTGACTTTTATCTTTTAAATCATCCCTATATCAGCTTGATATAGGACATTCAAAGTTGGGGACTCTGAAGATTGTCATAAACTGCACATCAAAATGAAATAATAGCCAAATAGAACCAAAATTTATAGTCAATGTGAGACACAGACACTTAAAACTAAGTTTCACTGATACTTTCAATTGTTTCATGTGCTACGTGAAGTAAAATAAGAAAGGCTACAAAGAAGCTAGTTTCCACTCTGGAAGGTGCAGGAGGACCTTGGATGGAAGAGAAGAATGCTGCTTCTTGCGGCAACATAAGGTTTTTAGTATCACTGGCATCAGTTCATTAAGACAAATTCAATTCATGAGACGAACAAAAGCAAGTAATTGTTCCTCATGCTTAAGAGAAACTTCACTTAATAGCTTGTCATTCAATGCTCTAATGCAACAATCGAAGGGAAACCAATAAGCTTAAAAGTACCTCTTGTGGCAACCGCCATTTCCCTTTTGCTGGTTCTCAGTGCATCTGTAAAGGTAAAGCACTATCATTGATCAGATTCTTCAAAACAATTGAGTACAGCCCCCAACCCAGAATTCCAAATATAACAAATGA
>JACFYI010003239.1:276595-295194 GCA_014898755.1 Handroanthus guayacan | reverse complement strand
GAAATCAAGTCTTAAACTTAGTGTTTGTTGGGCTGAGAAAGAAATATCTTTTTCCAGTGGCAACATTAAGATATCATATATAGAAGACCAAATGTTTGGATTCCACCCTCAAGTCAAGCTCACTTAGATCAGAAGAATGGCAACAAGGCAGTGGCCTCTGGTTTATCGTATTCTTGCAATTTCTTTGATCTGTTTTTCAGGTTCTTTTCAATCAGCTCAGACAACCACTGCAGAACAAAGAGATCAGCTTCCAATTGGGTATGGATATAGTGTTAAATCAGTTGGCAAGGATTCAAAGGGAAGTTCTTTGACTGCTACTCTTCAGATCATAAAAAATTCCTTAACTTTTGGTCCAGATATTCAGAATCTCAACCTCATAGCCAGGTATTCTTATGAAACGCTCCTTATTTTCATGCTTTCTTTTCATTGAACTAAACCCCGATTTCCGATATATACTTAAACGACCTGCAAATTCAGTGGGTGGTTGGGCGAGCAAATAAGCTGTTCCACATGTGTTAAAAGATGTTTGGAAGCTGCTTCAAAGATATTATAAATTGCTTGGTAATTCCACCGCCCGCCCAAACCAGAGAGAGAGCGAGAGAGAGAGAGAGAAGCTTAAAAGGGTTCAAAATTAGATGCTAGTAACCTATTGGCTCCATATTAAATATTAAATTACAAAAATTATTATTAGTAACGTCTTATTAACTCCAATATCTTACTTTACACAATCACTGCAACTTATTTTCAGAAAGTCTAGCATACTAGCATAAAAGATATTTTAAATAAGCTTAGTTAAATATTCTCTCAGTTGCATGGTTCACTAGCTTGAAGTATAGATTTCCCACTATATCACTATGAAATATTTCAAACAGGATAAGAAAAAATTGGGAACATGTAAAAGAAACCTAAGAATTAAGGACCCGATCTACATATAAACCAAAAGAAAGTGTATAAAACTTATGGAACTTCTGTCTGTCAAGACTCAAGAGCCACATTCATGTATTACACACTTGTTTGCTGATTAGCTTTATTGACTTCTGTTCTTTTTACTTTTGACTCATTTCAAGTTATGCCTACTTTCCGCAGTTTTTTGACAAATGATTGTCTCAGAGTCCGAATAACAGACTCTGATCACCAGAGATGGGAAGTACCGAATGACATTATCCCCCGCCATAAACCATTACATAATCACTTGCTTTTATACGACAACTACCACATCCTCTCTAATCCAAACTCAGACCTTGTGTTCACCCTCCATAATACCACCCCATTTGGCTTCACCATCGCTCGCTCTTCAAACAACGACACCCTTTTTGACACCTCACCAGTAACAGGCAATCCTGATACATTCCTTTTGTTCAAAGATCAGTACATTCAAATCTCCAGTTCACTGCCACCAAACAGGTCCTATCTTTATGGCCTTGGTGAGCACACCAAGAGTTCATTTAAGCTGATACACAATCAGAAGCTGACTCTTTGGAATGCTGATATTGGAAGTGCCAATCTTGATGTCAATTTATATGGATCCCACCCGTTTTACACAGACATTCGGAGCCCCATGGGAACGACTCATGGGGTATTGTTGCTTAATAGTAATGGAATGGATGTGGTATATACTGGTGAAAGGATTACTTACAAAGTGATAGGTGGTGTTCTTGATTTCTTTTTCTTTGCTGGGCCAACCCCAGAAATGGTAATGGATCAATATACGCAACTCATTGGCCGGCCTGCTTCTATGCCGTACTGGTCTTTCGGTGAGTCATAATGTTAATTACTTTCTCAGTTTTGAGTACTAATTGTATTCAGCCCGTTGCTAGACATGAAGCTTAGCGCATTGAGGATTGTCCCATTGACACTTATCGTGGGGATTTTGTCCTTTGGTGCCTTGAAGGTGAGAGATGGACCCGATATATCCACTCTCTTAAGTCCCTCAACGCCTCTTACGCTGTACAGGAGGATCTTGACACAATTTAAACTGGTTTCATACATCTCTGCATTCACTTTTAAGGATGAAATCCCCTGCCACAACTGTAGTGGAACAATACATTGATGCGACTAAGGCTTTCATGTTTGATGACAAATTAGGACATCATCAAGTACAGAGATAAATTTGAGTTCATTCATGTTTTTGTTCTTGAATATAGGATTTCATCAGTGTCGATGGGGCTATGAAAATGTAAATGATGTTGAGGAAGTGGTCAATAGGTATGCAGAAGCTGGGATTCCTCTAGAGGTTATGTGGACAGATATTGACTATATGGATGATTTCAAGGATTTTACACTTGACCCCATTAATTTCCCTCTGCAAAAGATGAAGAGTTTTGTTAACAAACTTCATCAAAATGGTCAGAAGTATGTGCTCATACTCGATCCCGGTAACTTCTTGAATCAATAAACTCTTCACTTTTTGTTCCAATCTCTAGATATAAAAAGGGTGTTTGATAATGCTTTTACTATCAGTTTTAGCTACTAAAATGAAAACGATGTCACACATCCTCTGTACGTCAAATTATGTGTCCAAAAGTTGACTTATAAGAATTAATTCTTCAATTCAACTACAGGCATTAGTATGAACGACACATACCACACATTCATCAGGGGGAAGCAAGCAGACATATATATAAAACGCGATAATATCTCATACCAAGGAGTCGTTTGGCCAGGCAATGTCTACTACCCAGATTTTCTAAATCCTGCGAGCAGAACTTTCTGGAGCAATGAGATTAACATGTTCCACAATCTTCTCCCATTCGATGGCATATGGATTGATATGAACGAGCTATCCAATTTTATAACCTCCTCTCCAGCTGCAGGCTCTAAACTTGAGAACCCTCCTTATAGAATTAACAATTCAGGAGCCGAAATTCCCATCAATTCTAGAACAGTTCCTGCGAACTCTTTGCATTTTGGCGATATCCCGGAATATGATGCTCATAATCTGTATGGATTGTTAGAAGCGAGAGTTACAAACGAGGCGTTGATTAAAGTGAGGGGTAAAAGACCGTTTGTGCTTTCTCGATCAACCTTTGTTGGATCTGGAAAGTTTACCGCGCATTGGACTGGAGATAATGCGGCTACTTGGGATGATTTGGCGTACACAATTCCAAGCATTTTGAGTTTTGGATTGTTTGGGATTCCCATGGTTGGTGCTGATATTTGTGGCTTTTCTGGAAATACTACTGAAGAGCTTTGTCAACGTTGGATTCAGGTAATCGCCTGTTTTTATATGGTTTAATCTGAATTTGGAATAGAGGAAAATGGTGTGTTATTGACTGTGTTTATTTTCTCATATTTATTCATTTTTGCCATATTATCCTTCAAAAATAACTTTAAAAGCCATTAAATTCACGAAAGCACTCTGGCCCAAGTGGACTTTAGTAATTAGAGAATTTGAATGTGATTTTTTCGTGCCTTGTAAAAGGTCATTATCGTCATTTCATTATCTTCCCACTCAAAATTCCATTTTTCAATATAAACTTTTTTAAGGAATAGAGAGAAAAATAGAGAGAATGTGTTTTATGAGGGCAAATAAGGGCATCTACTTGGAAGTAGTATACTATCTCCATGCAAAATTCAGTTAATTTGTATTTTTTTCACTTGAAAATTAACTTGAGGGCGAAACTCATACCGTGTTGAACTAAGATGGTGAATTGCCTATTTGCCTTTAAGCTATTTTTGAAGTTAATTCATTTGGACAAATGAAAACTCCCTTCTTACTGGACAAACACGATACTTCTTGAAAATAAAAATTCTTGATCAATGGAAGAACATTCTTTTTATCCAATAGGATATCAAAGTAGATGATTGACTCATTTCATACTAAAAATAATAGCAAGAAATTCTTTAATAAAGTGAATTTTTATTTATCAATAATATTCCAGCAATGAATGCATTGGGGTGACAACATGAATTTGAGGGATAAATTGTCATTACCTAAATATTACCTATCTCATTAAGTTCAATTTGATGCAGCTAGGTGCCTTTTATCCCTTCTCAAGAGACCACTCTTCAAAAGACTCCATACGTCAAGAGCTCTATCTTTGGGATTCAGTTGCCTCATCAGCCAAAAAGGCACTTGGCCTACGCTACAAACTACTTCCATATTTCTACACACTAATGTATGAAGCCCATACAAGAGGAACTCCCATTGCTCGCCCACTTTTCTTCTCATTCCCCAAAGACATCAAAACTTATGAGATCAGCTCTCAATTTCTTCTTGGTAAAGGAGTAATGATCTCACCTGTTTTGAAACAAGGAGCTATCTCAGTTGATGCATACTTTCCAGCAGGCAACTGGTTCAGCCTCTTTGACTACTCCTACTCACTCAGTGTCGCGGAAGGAAAGTACATAACGCTTGATGCACCGCCCGATCATATAAACGTTCATGTTCGAGAAGGAAATGTGTTAGTAATGCAAGGAGAAGCATTGACAACTAGAGATGCTCGGGAGACACCGTTTAAACTGTTGGTGGTACTTAGTAGAAAGGAGAATTGTACTGGAGAAGTGTTTCTTGATGATGGAGAAGAAGTTGAGATGGGAAGAAAAGGAGGAAAGTGGAGTTTGATACAGTATAATGCGAGTATATTTGATAGTAATGTGATCGTAGAATCAAAAGTTGTTAATGAAGAGTTTGCTTTGAGTCAGAAGTGGATTATGGAAAATGTTACATTTTTGGGATTGGATAATTCTGTTGTATTAAAGAGTTATGAGATTATGGTCAAAAGTGGAGGAAAATGGATCAAGAAGTCTATGGGAAGAGTAAGTTTGAAGGTAAGTGGGCATTTTGCTATGGTGGAGTTATCAGAGTTGAAAATGTTTATAGGTAAAGAGTTCAAACTGAAACTCAATCTCAGTGTTCGAGAGGGAAAGTAATTATTTGGACATAGAACTTTGATTTCTATTAGTTTTCTTGAATAAATGGGGAAATATAAGTATTGTACCATTTAATATGAAACTGTGTTATTTATCTTGTCTTATTACTCAAAAACCCCTAAAGTAGAACCAACAATGCCTACATGAACAATCATTTGTTGCGTTTTTTCTGTTATAAACTATGACTATGTTTCCTAGTACCTTCAAGAAAGCGTACGATTATTCGAAGGGCATTTACTTGCACTAAAAAAGTAAGGCATATAAAATTGGGTCCACAAATTTACTTTTTTTGAAAAATTTTACTTTCTTACATTAATATGTTAATGATTTAATCATTTTGTTTTTGGTTATCCATCTTGCCATGAAAAACAAATGTACACAAAATTTGTGATCTTTTTCACTAGGTTCCTGAATTTTTAAATCTCACATTTCAATGAGTATCTTATATCTCCAATGTCACTTCACCAACGCAAGAACTATATCTTACCCATACTTAAGAATTTTTATACTGAAGTTTTTGTGATTTGCTTCAACATTCATCATTGGTCAAATTGTTGTTCAACAATAATTGAATATTAAATGATTTTTTCCAAAAAATAATTGGACTTAGGCTTATTATCTCTTTTTGAGATCGATTTATACAATATTTGTTTTCAAAAGATACAGTCACATGTTAGAAGTGTGAAAAAAATACGTCAAATGATGATGGAAGGAAGGAGGTACATGAAAAGTTTTGCAACTCAAGTGGAAAGATTTAGATGAAAATAATCTCTACATGAAAAGATAAAAGGGATTTGGTTATAATAAATAATAAAAAATACCGTTGAAAAATGGCTTTAAAAAGAAAGACAAAAATAATTTTGCAGCCGAAGTAGGCAATTTGAGGCGAAAATAAAATTCTACACCGAAGAAAGTTGAGGGGAAAAAATGTAGAGAGACCCATACGTAACATTTTGCTACCTTAAAAATCTATACTGCGAAATTAGACAAATTTCTAAAATCTTCGGGGCGGTAACAGATTTATAAGCACGCCTCAGATAAAATGGCGGGTCCGGATTTAGACCAAACCGGTCCATCCGGTTCTCCCTCTTCTCGTCTCAGATCCACCAGGCCTTCCCTTCTTCAACGTACTGCTAAATTTTTCTCCATTCTTTCCGATCTCTACTCTTAAGAATCACGATCACAACACTTTCTTTTAAGAATCTTGGGTTCTTGATTGGGTTTTTGGTGAATTAATTCCTTCTCGCACATGCTCTATCTGTAGTGCACACATTCACACACAGATCTCGGAGAAAAAGCAATGGATTCAACGCCTTCCCAGTCACCGGGAAGGTCGTCGGAATTTCCGATCGGTAACTCCAAGAAACCTGCGAGTTATACTTCCTCATCCTCATTGTCAAAATCAATTGCCGATGTTAGCAGCCAGAGCTTCTCCTCCATCCTCAACAACCCTAATCCCTCATCTTCTGTCGTCGGCTGGTGGTCCTCCTCCACCTCTGTCCCAGTACCGGAATTTGCTCCTTTGCCCTCCGCGCCCAAGCCAGGATCTGAACTCACCCGATCCGATTTTCTGCCTTACCTCTCCTCCGTCTCCGAGTCTCACTCTCGCTTCGTCGACATTCTTAGGCAGCACGATAGGGATCACCAGGGACAGGATGGTCCTTTCAGCAGCGGCGCTGCCGGGGAGGCATTGGTGGCGTGCTTGAGGGAGGTGCCGGCCTTGTATTTTAAGGAGGATTTCCAATTGGAGGATGGCGCCACGTTCAGAGCGGCGTGCCCGTTCAGAACGATGTCGGAGAATGTTGCATTGCAGGAGAAATTGTCTCAGTATTTGGATGTGGTCGAGTTGCACTTGGTTAGGGAGATTTCGATGCGCTCGAGCTCGTTTTTCGAGGCCCAGGTGCAGTTAGAGGATTTGAATTCCAAAATTGTCCAAGGGTGCGGAAGGGTTAGGGAGTTGAAAGAGACGATTACACTTTTGGACTCTGATTTGGTGGGTTCGGCTAGGAGAGTGCAGGAACTGAGTATGAAGCGTCAGGATTTGGTTACTTTGCAGAACAAGCTAAGGCTCGTGCTATCCGTCAATCAGGCTCTCTCCACTCTTCAGTTAGTAAGTTTTCGTTTTCTCTCAATGGAGTATTCATTAATTTAATTTAAGGATGATGTATCATTTTAGTAGGACCACACTTGTATCGATGATTTGCCAATGCTGTCCACAGTTGTGTTGATTGTTTCATGATGTAACAGTGTCTAACGCACACTTCTCCGTGTACATTATGGTTTTTCCTTCTTCTTCTTCTTCCTTTTCTCCCCCGTCGTTTGGTCCTCTGTCATGAGTTATTACTGAAGCCAAGGCATATGCGGAGTTGCCAGCAATGGAGCTGAATATCTAACTATAAGTTTACAATATACACAGCACAGCTCATTGTACCTTTTTTATTTTTGAAGAATTATTTGAATACATTCATATACAGGCGTAATACTAGGTTGTTTCTAATCACTTTGTGGATGCAAGAGGTCTCCTCTTTTGGTCTAAGAATCACCCTCAACTTACAAGGCTATATAACTTTTTGTTTCTAAGGAGCATACTTCAAACATTAGTTGTACACCTCTATAGTTTTGCTGAAAATTTTCTATTCCTCCTTCTAGGATATACCTTAATGATCTCTCAAACTTTACTGGGTCACTGAGTAGAATTCCTAGATTCACCTGCTGTATGAAACATGACTTCTAGAATGTAAATACATATGAGGAGATGTTACTTGTTAAATCTGTTCTTTGAACTTAGCTCTGCTGTCAGAAAGATTGATTTTTCTACCAAGTCATTGCCTATTATTTGCAGCTTGTTGCATCTGGAGATTGTCTTGGAGCATTAGATATCACCGACGACCTGCAGCATCTTTTGGTATGTTCACAGCTAATGATATTTTTTATGTTTTCTCTTTAACATTTTGTTTGTACTTCTTATTGTATTATCCCACCAGTATTCCCTTTTTTCTTTTCATGTTAAAGAGGATTTAAAGTTACTTCTTTAGATTAATTTTCCATGAGAAACCATTTGTATGTGTGCATTTTAGTCTATGATACTTGAATGGAGAAGTATCATTATTGAAGCACAAACATTAATTTTTTCTTGCAGTAGCTCTCTGCAACATCCTTTATTGATACCTGTAATTTTTAACTACAATTCATGAATGCTTGTTATGTTTCGCTCATGAACCTTTTTTCTTTCTGTGAAAATGATAATAATTCTTACTAAAAATTAATCAAAACTGAAGTTTAATTCAATTTTCAGAAGCTGAAACTGCTTTTGTGCTACTTATCACACAGGCTACTTCATGACTTTTTTAATTTTTTATTTCCCTTCAACTGATTCTGCCAATGGTATTTTCTGCTCAGTAGCCAGTAGGTGTTGGAGCTGTCTGGTTTAAACTTTAAAAAGTTGAAGCTTCAGTTTTCTCTTTATTTAACTACTTTTTTTTTTTGTCCATCCGATAATCTGCATGTTTCTAATAGGAAGGAGATGAGCTGATTGGTTTGCATTGCTTTCGTCATCTTCGTGACCATGTAACAACTTCAATAGATTCAATTAACAGGTTAGTCTATTCGTGTTTTGAGATGGAAGCTGTTCTGAGGTTATTTGTTCTTTTGATGCTGTTGATGCATGAGATAGCTAAATTGTGGTGTTTGACTGTAAAAATCCCTAAAAAATCAGTGACATTATCTGGAGCAAAGTTGCCATGAGCATAATAAATTGAAAAAAAAAAAGTATCGGTTTTCTTTATCTTTGGCTTGTGCCTCTATGCATGCCACTTCTGATGGTCTTTACTGTAATTATGGAATCTATCATTTGCGTTAAATTTTGACAGTGCCTGGCTGACTGATCCATTCAAGTTTAAGATGCATCAGTTAACTGTTCTACACTGTGCTGATATGAGTTACTGCAAGTACCAGAAATGAAGGATGTTTTCCTTCCCTTCCCTTTTGGAAGATCCTTTATCCCGTCATGCCTATAGCCTAGATCCTTGATGAATATACCTACAACTCATGAAAAATAAGTTACTACTTTGTTCACTTTGAATGCCACTGACTAACTCCCGGAAAACAACTTATTATTTGACATTTTTGTTTTTGTAATGATAAACAAATGACTTGAAGATTCAGAAGAAATGACCACATAAGCAATGGTACCAAACATCAACTTAACTTTGTGAAATCTTAATTTCTCTAATGGACATTGATCGTTCACTTTTATTAAAGGTTTTATCTAAATGGTGTGGTTTTGATGGCTTATATTATCAAGATTGCCTCTCTCTCTCTCTCTCTCTCTCTCTCTCTCTATCTATCTATCTATCTATCTATCTATGTTTGAATTTTTATTATCCCACATGCGTATTGATTAAGGATGAAGTAGCCTGATTACTTGACTTATTAGATTCATTCTTGTAGCATTCTTTCAGCAGAATTTATTCATGCATCTTTGCGTGCTGACAATATGGATGTACCAATAGCAACATCTACCCTCACCTCTAATGGAAGATATGATGAAGTAAGCTGCTTCTTCTTCTTCCTCCTTCATTTTTTTTCCTTTTTGTTTTCTTTTTTATTTTTATTTTTATTTTTAAAGCTCATATGCTCTCTTGTGCATGCCATCTTAGAGTCTGATCGTTTCTATTTAGAATCCAATCATTTTCCTCTGTCATTTTCCACACTTCGCAGTACCCATGCAGTAATCAGTTCCAGAGTTACTCTACTTGGCTGAAACTTAAAAGAACTTGTTCGGTTGGTTTGACAATTCATTTTGCTTGCAAGTTGTAAGATTGGATCCTGGTTGTTAGTTGAATTTTGCATAGAGCTCTAGTTAAGTCTAGCATGTGGAAAATTCTTATTTATGCCTGGTGCGGAACACCAAAGGCTATGGATTAAGTTATATCAGTAACAGGACATGCATTTTATTGGTGTCAATGCCATTAGTGATTTGATATGATCCGCATCTTTTGGTGTTTCCACATATGGTGCATGTTAGAATTTTCTGGGATAATTTTATATTTATAAATTCTGAGGTTGATCTTTTGATTCTACCGAGAGTGGATTACTTTTTTTCGGGGACTGCCATCTAATTATAGGCAACTTGTTTTCTAGCCGTGAATGACTAAGACCTATTGTAATACTTAAAAGCTCTCCTACATACATTTTCATTTGCTTTACTTGCATTTGTTACTGTACATTTTTTGATTCTGGCTCTCTGCTAAAGACTGGCATTTCAATATTGCAGGTTAGAGTGGAGGAAGAACGAACAACTAGTTTCCAAGATCAGCTTCTTCCTCTTGTCATTGGATTGCTTAAAACAGTGAGTCAATATTTTCAAATCAGACTGATCAATATCTTCTAATTTTTTGAAATCTTTTAACATTGTTTTCTTTTTAGCGTGTTTCCTCATTGCTATGCTTATTGTCAATGGTCATTATAGCTTTCTGAGAATGTGAAGAGTGGCCATCATATGACTACTGGACGTGCCTAGTCAAAAAATAGGCACATATTATCAATATATCTTTTTACTTGTCCAATTATAGATTTGTACATTGAAGATTAATGGTGGCTTTCATGCCTCTACTTATCCCGATTCTTAATTTGTTGCCATGGGTTTATTCATTTTGAATATCATAGATGTTAAGTTGAAATTTCACAATCTGTTAGCTGGTCGATCTTTATATAGCCTGTCATTAGATGTAAATTGTTTCGTATGCGAGAAAGGAGTTTCTCCTGGTCGTATCTCTTATGCAAAGTGTTCGTAGCTGAACTTTATATTCCAAATTTAAGGAAGCTTGAAAGTTGCTGATTGAAGTGTGTTATTAGTGTCATCCTGACCTGAAAGGTCTTTTCTTTAGTGTTAGGTGCATGATGGCATGTGTGATTTTGTTTATCCTTGTAGAACGGATAATCATGGTATATCTGTATAACTGAAATTTGCATAATTTATTATGTCCATTGCTGTGGTCCACTAATGCTGTTGATCTTTAACCAGCAGGAAGAGAGTTTTGTCTCTTTCCCTTCAGTGTTCTATTAGCTACTTGTGAAAGTTAATAATTAGTGGATCCAGATATTGTTTTCTGACTGATTTTTCATTTCTTAGGGCAAATTACCAGCTGTGTTGAGAATATATCGTGATACACTTGCTTCTGATATAAAGACTTCTGTGAAGATGACAGTTTTGAATATGCCACTGGAGTCAGATTCGATATCTGGAGAGGGGATTGTGGATACTGATGGTGGGTTCGCATGCATTTCATATATATTTGATCTCTGCTGAAGGAATTATTTCATTTTAATTTGACTATTTTCACACAATGTGACTTGTCCTCTTATCTTCTACCCTTTTATGATCAAAATTTGTAATGTGCATAAGGGAAACCTTTTTGTCAAACCCACTGGCTTTGCAGAAAACTACTTAACTTGAAATCTTCCTCATTTTTGTAATGCTGACCCAGGTGGAGGCTCATCACTTGGAAGTAAGTTGAAAAGTCTGTCACCTGATAGCTTTCTGAAACTTCTGGAGGAAATTTTCAAAATAGTGCAGGTAATGTATTCTTTGCAATTTCTGTTACTTCTTTCGAATGCATACATAGATACAAATAAGCATGTGAAATCCTTTAAAGTATTTGTTGAGTGTTCATGTAAATTTATTTCTATTGTTTAAATTGAATATGAATTGTAAGTTATCTGCTACCTGTCTGACCCATGGGGCATGGTTTAGTGTGTTCCATTTCCAAATTGCTGGAATTTGATTTATTAATCTTAACGTAGTAAAAAAGTGTTGTGTGCCGTGTGCTATTTATGTATTGATATGCATTTTTCAAGTTATCTTCTTTTTCTTGGTGTAAACATGATTCATTGGATGCTTCTAGTTTTGTCTGCCTGGCCTTGTATATCTGGCTCTTATCCGACTGGCTTGTGCCTTTACATTGCTATATGCACTCTATAAGGGTTCTGGAAATTTCTGTTGGAGGTATGAAATTACTTTTCAACTATCAAATTTGAAGTATGACAAAATTTGAGTCATAACGCTGTAATTTTGAAATGATCACGTTTATTAGAAAGATTTAAGACTTAATTCTTTGTAGGGGACACTCTGTAGCATAGCCAAAGACTACCTTATGTGACTGACTGCTTAAAGATGTCAGTCTTATCTTACATCTCAATCCTAGTCCTGGCATGGCATAACTTGATTCCTTTCTTTTAGTGAATGCAGACACATTTATTGCGGGCTTCTGAGGTCAAAAGATCAATTGAATGGATCATGGGCAATCTCGATGGCCATTATGCTGCTGCATCAGTTGCTGCTGCCATTGCACATGGTGCAGCAGCTCCAGAAACAGCTCATGAGAGAGATGGTGATGCTAGTTCTGTTTCGCCACAATCTTCCGAAAATGCTACTGGAGTGGCATCTATCCAAGGAAGAGGATATGAAACTGCAAGCCCAAATCTTTCAAAAAATTTCAGGTGAAATGGCTTTCCTTTCTTCTATATTAGTGGAGAGCATTTTTTGTTGTTAGTGGTCTTTGGGGGCAGCCTTAAGGAATATCCTCTCGATATTGTAGTGCTTCTAAGACCTGGAAATTACCTTGCTCTGGAATAGCTTATGAGATGTTAGCATAAAGCGAAATCGAGACTACTTTCTTTGAGCTTAGCCTAATCAATGTGCGGTGGGTTGCGTTTGAGCGTTGATATTGAGTCACATGAATAATAAGCCCATATTTAGTATTTAGGCCACATGCAAATCTATAATTTACTATCAACCATGGCAGAGTTGCGTGATAGTGTTGGCCAGAATAATAGATTTTGGGATAAAGTAATATGATGAGGGCATGAATCTTTACTCTCCTATTAATAAAAGCATTGTAGTTTATGTCAAATTAATGTGCCTAGGACCCTGTAAATTTTTTATGGTTTTCATATATGTCATTGGTTCATGTTTGTTCATGGTTTTCAAATAGCAATTTTATGTTGAAATACTGGGACAAAAATGTGTTTTCAATGACTTGAGAGAGATTCTGTCGGAAAATGTGTTTTCAATGACTTAAGAGATATTCTGTCGGAAAATACAAAACATACAGATCTTCGTGAATCTTTTCCTTTGTTTTGACAGAGCTGATATATTAAGAGAGAATGCAGAAGCTCTATTTGCTGCTTGCGATGCTGCTCATGGAAGATGGGCAAAAATTGTTGGAATCCGTTCTCAGATTCACCCAAAACTGAAGTTGCAGGAATTTCTTAGTGTTTATAACATTAGTCAGGAATTTATAAGTTCAACAGAGAAGGTAGCTGCCA
Source organism: Handroanthus guayacan (assembly GCA_014898755.1). Classification (NCBI taxonomy): domain Eukaryota; kingdom Viridiplantae; phylum Streptophyta; class Magnoliopsida; order Lamiales; family Bignoniaceae; genus Handroanthus; species Handroanthus guayacan. Next base: position 281,994 of record JACFYI010003239.1, on the reverse strand, counting down.
CCTCTTATAGTTTGATGCTATTTATGGAAGAGAATTCTTTTATGATTGTGGTTATGATACCGTATTATGCTGTCACCGCAGATTGGTGGAAGGTTAGGATATAGCATTCGTGGGACGCTTCAGTCACAAGCTAAATCCTTCATTGAATACCAGCACGAATCTCGAGTTAGTCTCAATAGCAGTCAATTTTTTGGCATTTTCCAGGCTTCTGCTCATGGCCACAGACTAATTTGTCTTCTGGTTATAACAGATGGCTAAGTTGAGGGCTTTACTTGACCAAGAAAATTGGGCTGAGATAGATGTACCAGATGAGTTTCAGAGCATTGTCACTTCGCTGTGTTCTTCAGAATCTGGGCCTGCTGGTGAGAGTGATGAGGCTTCTGATGATACCATGTCTAGTTCTAATGAAGTAACACCGAACAATGATGGTTCCTCCGTGACGGATGCTGATCCATCAAACTCAACCCAACATATTGATCAGCCTGATTCTAATGGGACATGCGTGGATCATAGGCCAAATGCGGATTCATCACGGCCAAGTGCAGCAAGTGAGAACACCAATTCTGATGTTAGTACTTCCTCTCATGGAAACAGTGCCAGCATGAAGGAGCGTGGAAAATCTGCCCTTCGAATGCTTTATTTTAGAGGCATTGGGTATCACATGGTGAACTGGTAAGCACTCATGATTGCTTGTTCTTGTCAGCTTCATGTGTGTGTTTATGTTCCTTTCTCGATTAGAACATAGCTAAAAAGACTACAATGTGGAATTATGAAAAGTGTTCGCTCAAGCAGAATTTATGAAAATCACTTGCTTGACTGCTTAAAATTTTAAACCATATGTATAATTTGGAGGTGCTAAACTTTCACATCTTTCGTAGACATATTTTGTTTTCCATTTATTCTGACCCCGAAGTATCCTACTCCCCAGTTAATTTCTATTTTGAGTGCCTTTTAAGTTACAAGTTTGATCCATGGGAAATTCCTTCTAATCACAATCACGTGTGATCAAGTTTAATGAAGTTTATCAATATGAAGGAAATGCTCGAGTATTTGCTGTTTTTTAGTGGGCTAAGTTCAATTGACTGTCTTGTTGGTCAAATTAGCAATTGAAGGTTGGGGGTATGGAGGAAATATATGAAGAAGAGAGAGATTGCCTGGCACCCTATCTCTGTCTGCTTACTCGACGTGTCTAGCACAGTCTGCCTCTTGACAGCTGCCTTGTCACTTGACACAGGCTCTTGTCACCTGACGATTGCTGCCCCGGCACATCTCAGGAACCACTGTGTTTCAACCTTTAAGTGAGCTGTACCGTGTGCTGCTCCACAGCCCAACATTGAATAAGTCACTTCTTTAGAAATGCAACTCATTCTGGAATTAGATTCTAGATTGAGATATTCTACTGGCAGAAAACTATGACATTCATCTTACCCAAGATTTTATATGATTTTTAGTAATGTAAGCTGTGATGTTGATTCTGGCTATGATTATTGGTTGACAACTTGGGACTTTTGCCCAGACTTGGTGATTTAATGTTCTCCGTCTCCAGTCTTTGGCTAAAAGGTTGATTTCCCCTTTGTAAAATTCAACCTTCTTAAATAGAAGTATTTCCATGGTGCCCCTTTCTAAAACTCAACCTTCCCAAAATAGAAGCATCTCCATGGTGGCAGCCTTGCTGTTTTCTTGATTTAGAATGTTCCTTGCAGACTAGATTAATATCATTTTCCCTTTGTTGCTTCAGTGGCTTATATTTGGTGAAGATGATGTCAGAATACGTAGACATGAGTAATTGTTTGCCCACACTATCTGCGGAAGTAGTTCATCGTGTTGCTGAGATCTTGAAATTATTTAATTCAAGGACTGCTCATCTTGTTCTTGGAGCCAATGCCTTACAGGTAGTACTTGGGAAGTGCTGATCTGAAGTTTAGTTGTATTGCTTAACTTCCTCAGAGGTTATAATTTTGTTTTGCCCTGGGCTAACCCTAATTGGCTACAGGTGTCTGGTTTGAGATCAATTACTGCTAGACACTTGGCCATGGCAAGTCAGGTGATAAGTTTCACGTATGCCATCATACCTGGTAAGTGGTTATGAAATGTTGTTAATTTATATTTACTAGAATGCTTCTGTAAGTTTAAATGTTGTTTCCATCTAATGGCTTAATTTTTGCATGGCTGTATCAAGAAATTAGGAGAATTCTCTTGCTCAAAGTTCCTGAGACATATAAAGGGCTATTGCAGACAGAGATTGATCGAGTAGCAAATGTAAGAGAATTTTGCGGAAAAAATATCGTCACACTGTCTGTCGTGACATATTATCTACTCTGAAATGCATATTGGATAAGCATTATGCATTATATTCAGACACGGTAGGGAATTAGGAAAAATTGCATGATGGACCTCTTTTTCAACGGAGTCTCTTGATAACCTTCATCACAACTTTTCTTGTCACTCACCCTGATTCCTATCACGCTGAAGATATCATTTTACCAATGGAAGATGCCATTTCTTGTTGGTTGAGTCATGCATCATTAAAAATAGGAATTACCTGCGCTAGTATGGCAAATGAAAGCCTTGTAATGATGTAATAATTGTTTTATGATCGTCATAATGATATTTTTGTCTGTTCTTTTCTCTAAGGCTATATTTGAATTTTATTGGTTATATATATAAAAGGAAAAAGAAAGCAAGTAAAATTTGATTTGACAAGTGTATTTTTCTTTTTAATTAAAATACACTTGAAATTGTCAAATATCTGGGTGTGGTGAATGTTACATAAAATTGAAGTAGTAATTTCCGAAACTGTAAATCCTCTGCGTACTTATTCTGTGCACACTTATTTACATCCCTTTTGCTTAATCAATTTTCACTAAAATTTAAGATGCCAAAAAAAGCTTTAAGAAATTGGGTAAAGAAAACATGAAAGAGTTTTGATCTTGTTCCTCACTGACGTCAACTTGCAGATTGCTTATATAGGGAAGACTTTGCTTGAAGTTCTTCCTTTTCATCTTTAATTCGTACAAGTGAATCAGATTCCGCACCCCCCCCACCCCCCCCATCGTATGTTATCAGCTTTGCTTCTGTGTGCTGTTTTACAGCTGTGTTTGATTCCATATTCCTTAGGATTATAAAAATCATCGGGATGAGATTCATTCGAAGCTGGTCCAGATAATGAGAGAAAGATTGTTGGTTCATTTACGTAGCTTGCCACAAATTGTTGAGGGTTGGAATCGATCCGAGGAAAGTGATCCACAACCCAGTCAGTTTGCTCGGTCTCTCACCAAGGTACAGAACCAAGGGCTGATTTGCTTCTATCCACAAAGGGCTTACTGTATTTCTGTGTTTCTGTTTAATTCTGACTAGATAATGAAAAGATTTTTTCTTTCTGGTGTTTGTGTTTGCTGTTATGTGTCTAGTTTTCCACTGAGCAAGTATGTATTCACTGATGCTTCTTCTACCACTTTATGACACAGGAGGTAGGATATCTTCTACGGACTTTATCTAAACACTTGCTTGAGGGGGATGTTCGAGCTATTTTTGGGTATATCCATCACCACTGCACTGTGCTTTGTGTCCTTGTTTGTTTATGGCATTTTTCGTTCTGTTAGTTGATGCACGCACAAGCTTGACTTGTTGGGCAGAATCCGTGTTAATGCTGTATTTGCATGTGGAACGATACCGAGAAAAGCTAATCACTTGTGAAAATTGGTTTCTATTCTGTCATCTGATGCTTATTTCATAAACTTCTGCAGGCAAGTGGTTATAATTTTGCACTCTCAAATTTCCGATGCTTTTTCACGGTTAGAGATAAGCACTCCACAAGCGAAAAGCAGGTACGAGTTACAATATGTGATTATTTATGTCATAAGCAGATAAGATAAGTTTAGCTTCATGAAGTAAACCCCCCCCAAAAAAAAAAAAAAATCCCACCAAAACACACACCCTCTCTCACGCCCCGCGTGTGAAGACCCTTAAAAATGGAAAAAGAAGGAAAATTACAAAATACGGGAAACAAATAAATTTGTACTTGATTTTTATTTTATTATTATTTTTTTTTTTAATGAATATACTTGTTTCTTTGGTTTGCTTTCTGCAATTTAATCTTTTGTATGATCCTGTTCCAGCCTCCGTTGCGATATCCAGCACATACTTGGATGCATCAGATCATTACCGTCTGATAATTCAAGTAAATCTAATCCACAAAACTGGGGGCTACTTGATGAGTTCCTGGCACAAAAATTTGCCTCTGAGTCCGGTGAATAGATTCTTCGTCAAGAACTTAATGGATATAACTGGATGGGACTAATTTTGTTTGATTGATTGAACATAAGGAGCTTGTCGATCGAGTTGGTATCCTTCAAATGAGGTAAGAGCAATGGACTGCTGTATATGACAATTTCGTTGAATTTGAAAATGCAGCCACCAAACTGAAACCAATGACACAAGCTCATGTCGTTTTATGGATCGATAGCATAGGAGATTTAATGACTTTTTTCACGTAATTTTGCTTATATTTTTCAGGGGTAAAGTCTAGCGGATTCAATTTGATAACAAGTTTATACCAGTCTCATACATTGTTCCAATGACTCAGGAAGCTTGCTTGTTTTTTCTCATAGGGATGTAGCTTGAATTTATTCTTTTTAGCAGGCTATCTGTATTATTCCTGTTTTGTTGTTGCTCTGCGAAGAATAAGGAACAGCGTGTTAACCAGTTTTGGTTCTGCTTTTGCTTTCCTTTCATACCAATGATTTGTAATTTTGTATTATTACACATACTTGGATATGATGTAAATCATCTTTTTGTTCCATCATTTGCATTGCTATTCACTGCAGCCCAGGAATGTCATCTTTTTTCTTTTCCTTTTTTATTTTCTTGGGCAACATGATTTTACGAAATTAGGTTTCATCAAATTTCAAGTATAACCGCTTGTTTTGATTATTTTTTAGAGTTGACTTCGATATGTAAATATATGTAGAGGTGTCAAAAGGGGCTGGGCTGCTGGCCCGGCCGGTTACTGTTCATAGGCGGGCCGGTTAAAATTGGCCCGTTGATAGGTTCATCCCGGGTCTAATATTTTGGGCCAGGGATCGGACGGGAACCGGAACCTTTATGGAACCAGTTAAAATTTAAAAAAAAAAGGAATATAAAATTAAAAAAAGTAAAAAATTAATCAAATAAAATAAAATTAAGTAAAATTTTAAAAAATATTGTATAGTACATTAGTAATTTTTTTAATAAAGTAATTTGTTGAGATTTACTTATGTAATTATGTTACTATTTTCATTCAAATTAACTCCTTACCACTTTCAGAAGTGGTGTTTTTCTTAGATCTATAATTATATATTTTTTTATATGTTTGTTAAATTATTTAATTTAATTTTAATATTTAAAAAATATTTTACTAT
>JACFYI010003239.1:236351-257963 GCA_014898755.1 Handroanthus guayacan | reverse complement strand
CAATTCATCTCATGTTTCAAAAAATTAAGTTAAATGGCCTTAAGTACGATATGACTAATTGGGTTCTAGATAGACAGGCAGTCAAATTAAAAGAATGCATGAATTAGACTGGATTTTATTTCATGAATGCCTAATTGCAGGCAATTCATCTCATGTTTCAAAAAATTAAGTTAAATGGCCTTAAGTACGATATGAGTCAATATATTTTGGTCTGGATGTGGAACATGGATGTGGCAAAGCATCTCCCTTGGGGCTTTTGCGAGTTTCTTGATGGAATATGTATTTGTTTGATCTTGCCAGGATCGAGGCTTTGAGCAATTACATCATACTGCTTATATATGAACAATATCAGACATTATTCTGCATTCTAGCTTGTTCGACAGGGAAGTGCATCTTCTTGTTAGGAAAAACTTCAATTTGAATGGCAGGAACAACATGAGAAGGCGTGTTTGGGTGATGTGTGTGTGTGTGTTAGAGTATATCTGGTAGAACTCTCATAGGGAGAGCTGAATCCCTTATCAAATATTTACATTCTCTTACTGATGCAGGATTAAATCCCTATTGTATGTGTTTTGTGCTAATATGTTTTCTGTTTTTCAGTGTTTTAATGGATGTGTATCGCTTAGGCAATCGCCAAGCTTTTAACGTAGGTGCGACATGTGCCTCTAATTTGTTTCCCTTCTAGCTTAGACTTATTATTTTATCTTCTCAACCTTCATTGACTTTTTTTCACTGGAGTCTCACATGGCTTCGTTTGACAATTTCAGCATTTAGAAAGCTTGGATTAGATTGTGCGAATTGGACTGAACCAGTTTATTTAGACCTTGTAAGGTAAGGTTGTTTTTGACCTGAATAGACACTGGAATTTAAGCATGTGCATTTGCCAATGGAGTTTCTAGCATCTTTAATGCCTTAAACCTATATGAACATTTACTACATCATCAATTCATAGTGATATTGTTACTTGATGCTCAGGAAAGGTGCTGGTGATGAGGAAAGGATGTTAATTTTGTATTTTAACAGGGTGAGTTCATTCATTTTTCTTTAAGCAGGTTCAAATTGATTGATTTTACTCTGTCAGTACTACTATCTTTCATGGTTTTAATGAAATGGCTATGGTATGGTCTTGTGGCAGATTGGTTGGCCCACATCACTTGCCACAAATGAGAAGGGAACTTTTATGAAAAATGTGCTCCGTGAGAAGGTATTAATAAGAGCTATGTTAGCTGCATTTGATTTTTCTTTCTTTCTTTTTTTTTTTTTTTTAAATTAAATTTTACTGTCAGATAATGACCTAAACAATGTTGAGCTGCCTGATGCCAGTGGAAGCACTTTGTTGTTGCATAAATTGGAAACGTTTTGTTATTATATAGTTCACATTTGCTTTAAAGAAAAGTATGTTTGTGATGTGCTTTAGTTCTTTATCATTATCGCTGTGTAAATTTAACTTTTGGAGGCATGCTATACCTTGAGTTTATTATTGATGATTTTTGGCCTTGCACTGACCTCTTGAATTGCTCCCTCAGAGCCAGAATTGTAGAAAAATCTCCTTGTACAATTATCAGGATGATTGCATATTTATTTTCCAGCTGTCCGTATGTTATACTTCAAAGTTAAATTAGTCTTCCATAGCTGTTCATTCTTTTGCGCAGCAGAATTAGGTTTCATAAAGCTAGCTTGATGTTTCATACTATTTTTTCATATGCTGATTTCCTTCTGTGCATTCTTATGTTAAGCGTTCTTAGTATTTTCATGTAGTATGAGACACATTTTATTATTATTATTGTTACTATTTATTTATTTGTTTTTTTTTTTTTCCGTTTTCCAATCACCTTTTGAGTTAATAAATAATTCTTTCAGAAGTAGCTATAATTGTTGGTTAATTGCCTGCAGAAGAATGCATTGGATGATCTTGTCATGACAAAAGCATTTTCATTGAGACCTGGTGCTGAAGAGTGAGTAGTCGGTTCTACTCTGTGTGAATTAACCTGGAATGAGATACACATCTCGTCAAACCTTTTCTTTGCTTAAGAGATCCATGTCGGCCTTTTTCCAATCCATAATGATTTTATGCCATAGTGGCCTTCCCACTCTGCAAACGATCACCAAGTGCGCAAACTTGGAGAATATGAACTTTATTTCGTTTCTATTTTTTCTATTTTTATTTATTTCTTTATTTACTTTTTCTGCGTGGGACTGTTGAGAGTCCCCTCTCACTTATAGCTGATGCTGTGTGATTTTCTGCATGATTTTCTGTTGCCTGCCTTATCCAATAAATGTAAGCTCCTTTCAATATAATACAGAAGAATTGCATTTTGAGATTCGTAATGGGGTATTAAGGTTGTTGTAAGAGATTGAATGATGATTGTTGACTCCTTTTATCATTTTACTATTATTTTGCACTTACTTACTTGTAATATCATCTTGTCAGTCCTATTCTTACCTTGTTCACTCTATGGTGTTTACCTCAGGTTCATTGATGCTACATTCAAAGAAGGCTTACCAGTGGTTATCTTAACATCGTACAGTGCAAGTGGAGAAAAAGTTGCAAGGTTTGTTACAAATCACTAAAACCGGAGTATGGCATATTCAGCATCTGTTACACTGTTCTTAACGGAGGTGATAAGACAGATTTAGATGGGAATGGAAATGAAATCAGCCTTAACAAATGAAAGGCGGGGGATATGAAAACTTTTCATAGAAGTTAACGAGATTGTCAATTTCAATAATTGGCAGGGTTTTATCCATAGTGGTGTATGCGCACAGAATAGTCAAGGGGAGGAAATAGGCTCATATTGGATTTATAAAATGTTCGCATGCAAAGCTAATATAAAATAGAACGACAGGTTTCCACAATGGTGAAAGTCGCACATATTATTGGATCAATATCTTCTGTTGCATGTCATATTTTGCATGACAATGCTAAGGGTCGTTGATGGAAAATATTATTGATTACTAGATCGATTGTTGAAAAGCTTGGAACTGATAGAGTGTCAAAGATAAAGATAGCCGGAGATGTTGAGGTAAAACAAAGCTTTTATGGCCAACTTGTGTTTGGAAAAGGAGCGTCTTCCAGTTTGGAAGACCAATTAGCCAAGGAAGCAGGCAAAGCTGGTGAGAAGCTCTGTTTTTTACATTTTTCCCCGGCATCTTTTTTTTTTTCTCCTTTCTTTTTTTTCTTTTTTATTTTAATTTACCTTCTCTTTTGATTTGAAAGCTCATGAAGCTTTACTCTTCTTTGGAATCAGCTTCTGCTGAGAGGCAGAGAATTGCAGAGGAGGTTGCTTCCATGCTGAAGCTGAAAGTTGAACTAAACAATAGTTCAAGTGAAAGGTTTCTCCACATTTCTTTCTTTCATACTCTTTCAGACTTTTCGACCGTGCATCATATTACATCAGTGGATCAAGCAAATGCTTCACAACACATAGACTTGGCTTTTGGTAAAGCTTTTGTATCAGTTGGCCGTAGTATTATTCATCTTATCAAGCTATAATGAAGAAAGTTACGCCAGACGCAGATACAAAGTACAGAAGTAAAAAAGTTATTGCCTGTCTTTCTTGTCGCACATCTGTTATCATTTCAGAGATTCAAGTATCAAACGCCTTATAGAGAATATATTGCATATTAATTTTCTAAATGGCCAAAAGATCAAGTCCTTGCTTGTTAACACAATGAATTCTATGCGATGCTTTATACAGCTTGCAAAATGTTGTAGCTGCATTGAGGGCAGGGGCAGAATATGCGGAAGTACCAATTTACAGGTGCATTTTGGTTGCTGGAAGTCAGTGTGGAGTTGCTGCTGCCGAGCGAATTGGCATGCCTTGTGTAGTTCTCCGCAGCAGGTAAATTAAGTTTGAGCACCATTTTCTGAAATATGACCTAACTTTGCTCCTCATATCTCTGCTGATCGATCTTGTTCTGTGTTGTATTTGTTTCTTCTTTTTCTTCTGAAGTTCGACATCAAGAGCTGAATTCCCTTCTGCAATTGCTGTATTGGATGGATTTGGTGGTGCAGATTTAACTATTACTAGACTTCGCAAAAAGTTATTTTCTTAAGTTTGTATCCCTCATAAACTTCTGTAAGTCCAAGTTCTAATTGGCTTTGTATTGGAATTTGTCTTCCAGGACAACATCCTTTTGTAAAGGTTCCAATGCCACTGAGGGGCTCTTTTTTGGTGATTTTTTTTGTAAGACAGACAAAAATTTGATCTTATATTGCTTTAACTTGTCCTAAAAACTGCCATAAAAAAAGACTGTAACAGATTCACCAGAAACAGCATAAGCATCTCCAAAGATTGTCTATTCATAGATTGTCTGAAAAATGTCAGAATACCAGTAAGATAACACCACCAGCACAGGCAGCAAATACCATGTGGGAAAACGGAGAAGCGAATAGCAACCATTGATGAACAGAAAATTGTGATTGATTGATTGTACACATTGAATGGATAAGGTTTATACTACACTCTGTAAGACCAAGACAAAACTTCTACATAGTTGAAAAGGAAAATTGGAGGATCTTCAAATCCCTAAGAATCAGATAATTGCAAAGATTCATGGAACAAAGCAACTGCTCAACAAATTACAATTGCAATTGCTAGCTCCACCAAATACAATACCACAGAAGAGTAACTATTTGCACCTTATCTTTATATCTTTACAAATGAACTCATTTCCGGAGCCCGGTTTTGCAACCGTCTCCTCCTTCCAGTGCTTATTAAAAAATTCTGGCTGAAGCAACTTTTTCTGCCACACAAGGCATCTTTAAGCACAATATGGATCTCCAACATAAGCTGAATCAACAGCCAGAAACACTTGTTAACTTCGGCCGAGATTGTGGCTGTCGAATCTTGAAGCTTTCAGATTCTTTAGCACCGGATTATATGTACTCATTGGATCGTCCTGGTCAGTTTGCACTTGGAAATGAAGATAGTATCTGAGTAATTCAGACTGCAGAGCTTCAAGAGCTCAGCAGCTCGCTGCTTGAGAATCGGACTGCAACCACTCTGGATGACGAGGAGAAGCTTTGCTGCAAGACCTGCATCCACAGCTATCAGCGAGCATTCTTCTGGGGTGAGTTTGCATACGGACCACAAGACGGAAAGTGCATAATCGGTACAGCTTTCTGAGATTCTCATTAGTAGTTTGACCATAGTAGGAATAGTGTTGGAGCAATCCTTCAAAGCTTGTTTCCCTTCGGGTACGGAAGATAAGACGTCTAATATGAAAAGGGCTAATTCAACGCAATCTGCATTCAAGATAGGTATCAATTCTAACAATTGAGGTACTGCTCCAATGCTCACAATCAAACTCCGGACTTGCTTATGCGTGGAAATTGACTTGAGAAGACCAAGCCCGGCTAAATGGCCTTTAGGGTGTCGCTTATCCCTCACAAGCCTCATCAAAGCAACTAATAAGCTATGGCTCGAGACAATTTCTGTTCGGAAATCCTTTTCCTCCATTAAAGTTTCAATCAAACGAACACAATTTACTCTTGTTTCTATCGACCCTTCATTCAAAATATCTACAATCGATGATATTTTTGCGGGCTGCATCAAGTTTGTTCTTGATTCAGAAGTTAGAGTCAAATTGACAAGAATAGCTATAACTTCAGAACCTACCGCATAAGAAGTAAATGGACCGAGCAAAGATGAAAGAAGAGCTACGCCACCTTCGTCCACGACCGTTTTCCTAGCAGTTGAATGATTTGCCACAACTTGTTGCAGCTCCTTGAGGGTTTGAATTCTTGACTGGCCTTTAACCTTCTTAAGTGTGCTCAAAAGCTCTGATGCTCTTCCTTGAGCATCTTCTGATCTCTTCTTCATTTGGACATACTTCTGAGAAAACCAAGTATATGTCAAATGGTACAGAGTCTTGTTTGGAGTAACAGTATCATCCCATAGTTCTTGCATAGTTGTGGGGCAAGTGTAGTGCCCCAAACTAAACCATTTGAGAATATTGGACCTTTCATAAGTTTGGCCAGTGCAAAGAGTAACAGGGTCTTGCATTGGTTCAAGAGAAATAGGGCAAATAAAAACTGATGGAACTTCAGCTAAATTTAGCTCTTCAATCATCTTCTTCAGATCCAATTTCTCCCCAACAACGCCGGCGCAACCCCCCACCGCAACTCCGCCCAATACTCCATCTTTGACGGCGGTATCTAGATCTAATATACGCCCATCTCCACTACCCTCAAGCCCAAGAATCCCATCTTTTTTTGAAGGCTGAAACATAGGCATCTTGAAAAACTCTTCTAGCTAAGAAACTGCCCAATGACTAAATGACACAAGCCCCTCGTGAAAAAATACTCCAGAAAGCTAACTGCATCTACAACTACTACAAAATGAGGTGTAAGAGAAAAGGATAAACAAAGAATGAAATTTTCCTCAAAGTATCTCACTGTCATTGACATTAACAAGCAAGAATACACCTTTCAAAGGGGACATCTTTTATTCGCTTCCTCTCTCTCTCTCTCTCTCTCTCTCTCTTCACTTTATCTGATTTTCTCTTTTCCCGGTCAAAAGACTCATCACCATCATCATTGAGCATTCATAATCAACACCCTTCCCGAAAATCTATTCTTTGTTCCTTATCATTCAAGCCTCGGAAAGAGATGAATCATACTAAACAAACAAATCTAGACCAGACAGAGATCCAGAAAACAAAAAGACCCGATTTTGAGCAAAGAGCAACAGAAAATGAAGAAAATAATTGAGACCCAGATCAAAAGAACCTGAAAAAATTGAGGACTCAGAGACAATCCAGACTGAAAATGAGTGAGAATAGGAAGGGAGAGAGAAAGGGCATCTCCAGCAAAGAACATAGACTCCTCTGCCGAGCTCTTCTTTGCTCCTCTTTTTCCCCCTTGGTTTTTTGGGCCAGACCCACTTGTTGATTATACAGCCCTGACTCAATAGATAAATATTTCCATATTTTAATCACCAAAAAAAAAAAAAAAAAAAAATTCGTCAGGATGTGGCCAAAAATACTAATTTCAACAGTATATTTTAAATAGGAAAAGTTCTGAAAATTCCCGTGAAATTATTTTTTAACTTTTTCTTTTAGCTGAGGAATAATATAAAAGTGGGAGCATTGGACACTTGACCGCCGTGACAGCGTCGCTTTGACTGTAATCTCCGCCTTTTCCCGTGTGGTTTTGACTGCTTTTGCTCTTGCTCCCAATCACTTAATGCCACGTTATCTCCATTATTATATAATTTCATGCTTTTAATAGTAATTAATGAGTTATTATAATGTAGTAATAAGCCTGTAAAAGTATCTCTCATCATAAAGTGGCAAATGCATGTCTTAATAATATCTTTCAAAAAAAAAAAAAAACTGAATAAATCCAAAATTGATATAGCTGTAGACACATGAGGATTAAATGCTTTACCGGTAGAAAACAGGAGCACAACATTTTCGAAATTGAATATCAATAATTCACATAATACATATATATATACATATACATATTTATATGCATTGGATATCAAAATATCTTCATAGATATTGTATTTTTCTATATATAGTTTAATCCTTATTATTTTGTGTCTTCACATCCAAATCTTTTATCCGAATTCTTTTATGTACTTACCTCTTGTTTTCGATATTTTTCTCTCTCCTACTTTAATTTTATTTTTTTCTTAATAAATATTATAAATAAAAACAATTGGGAATTTATAAAAAGGGCAAATATCACTAATGGTCCCTAATGTTTCATTTTTGTCTCACTTTAGTCCCTCATGTTTTATTTTTGACTTTTGGGTCCCTAAACTAACAAATTTGCTTCACTTTGATCCTTTGGTCAATTATCCGGCGAATTCTTCGCCGGAAAATGATCCCCCATCAATTTTTCAAGGGTATTGTGGTCAATATCATATTTTTTTTGTTGCACTTTAGTCCCTTGTTGCATTTTTGTCGCTTGTTCCACTTTAGTTTCTATGTTATTTTAGGCTGTAAAATGTAATCTAAACCTATATTTTTCTCATCTTTATTATTTTCTCACTTTTAACACTTTTTTTTTAAAATAAAATTAATAGAATTTCGAGGTTGCTTTGTATTTTTATCTCTAATTAATGAATTTTTTTTCCTTAAAAGTTTCTCAAATGATAGCTATTTAAATGTTTAATTTGATGAGTTTGCATTTAATAGCACTAGCATTATGAGTTTGTGATTTTACGTTACGTCCAATTAACAATATAGCATCTAAAACCACATTTCCAATTAACAACACTAGCATCTGACAGTACCAAGTTTAAAACATGTCACACCTCATTTTCCAAGTTCATAGCAAAATAGAAACTTGTCGTTTCATTCCAAATGAAAATATCCAAAGGCAATGTCTAATCATTTCTAATCCAAATAACAAAGCACTTCAAAAGTAATAGTTTCATATCCTTACAGCACTAACATCTAAAACAAAAATAGCATAGGCCTAAGTGATCATTTTGTTTCAAAAAAAAAAAGTGTTAAAAGTGAGAAGTAGTAAAAATAAAAAAAATATAGGGTTTGGATTACATTTTACAGCCTAAAATGACATAGGGACTACAGTGGAACAAGGGACTAAAGTGCAATAAAAAAAATATGATATTGACCACAATATCCTTGAAAAATTGATGGGGGATCATTTTCCGGCGAAGAAGTCACCGGATAGTTGACCGAAGGATCAAAGTGAAGCAAATTTGTTAGTTTAGGGACCCAAAAGTCAAAAATAAAACATGAGGGACTAAAGTGAGACAAAAACGTAACATTAAGGACCATTAGTGATATTTGCCCTTATAAAAATTTAATAATTATACCTAATGATCATTAAGTGTGGCATACACACACTAATTGAGTAATTGTTAGAAAAAAGTGCCAGAGAGGCATTTGACCGTGACAGTTTTGGTTTGAATAAAGAATCCCATTACTATTGCTTTGACTGGACTACTTTTGCTTCAACGCATACCCAATTGTTTACTGCCAACTCAGCTAATTAGACCTAATTAGTATTCTCCTGAGTGGGGTTAATGGTTTAATTAACTACTGTCGACATTGTGGATGCACGTGTGACATGTACTCACAAATAAATGCAAACTTCTTTTGCATTTCCCCTTTTTTCTTTCTTTGAGACAAATATATCATTTTCGATATATTCTATGTTGGTATTTCAAATTCTATTTTCAAACCGAGGGAAATGACCCAGAATTTATATGAAAATTGGACGAGGAAAGATAAAGAGACTCATTAATGAAGAATGATATTTAATTATTTAGTACGGCATAGTAATTAGGGTTTTGCATTTTACTATTCACTAAGATTATGAAATCACGAGTTACTACTCTCGTGATTTAAACATTGCAAATGAATCCTATGACTTTGTAAAATTACCAAATTATGCATTTTTTAAGCTTTTTTAATAAAAAATTAATAATATTTTCCATTTTAGTATCTAAAATTACAATGGTCAAATAGAGATATACAATGGGAGAATATCAATAGTTTTTTTGTCAAAAAATCTCATGAAACAAATAATTTTGTAATTTCATAAATTTATGAGAGTTCATTTGTAATTTTTAAATCACGAAAATAGTAACAAATAATTTCATAGTTTTAGAGTAATAAAATATAATTAACCATAGTAATTGACTAGGGTTTTTTATAATAGACTATGGAGGAAACTGAGTTGTCTCTCTTAATTTGATGTTTAAGATTAAAATTTAAAAGTTTAATAGGTAGGTCAAATCAGAAATTTGGTGCTCAAAGTACGTGAAAGTAAAGATTTGAATCTTTATTGGATCTTGTGTGTTAGATTAAAAGTGAACAAGACTACATAGGCCAACACGAGGGTAGTGGTCCAGCTCTACCATTTTATGTGCTACTTTAGATGGTGCATGTGTGTGTAAGATTACCAATCTCTTTTTTCAATTAAAAAATAAGTTATAATTAAAATATTTTATATTATACTCTTTTTAACTTTCAAGAAAATCTCGTTGTCCATATTACATGATCAGGAGAAAAAAAAAATTCTCATCATTTATATTATATGATCGAAAAAATATAGTGAAATTATCATATGCTCTCGCTCTCTTGCCTATGTCCTTTCCGATTTACTAGAAAAATTAAATGTTAAAATTCGCTGGCTACTCAAGTCTTGAAACATAAGTGATATTTATCACTTATGGTTAAAAACTTGACATTTTTTCTAATAAAAAAATTCTCTTTATTTTTAAATTTCTAATATTCCACCATAGTTTAATCAACAAAAGTAAAGCATATATAATACTTTCATTCAGATGTTATTACTAAAACACCCTAAAATTTAATCAGTTTACAAAAACCTTCCTTTCCTCATTTGAAGTTTCAAATATCCCCCCATAAATAAAGCAAGTCTCTTAAAATTTTTGCAACAGTCAATGGAATTTGTAAAATGAAGACAAACATAAATATTGAGGTACTGTAATTTTAAAAGAAAGGATTTTTTTTTTTTTTTTGTTAATGGTGCAAACGTCAAAGTTTTCATTTAATACAACAATAATTGCATGTAAAAGAGTGGAATAAGCAGTTAGCTTTACTAGTGTTGGTTTGAAAAAAGTATGGATGTGGGTCAAAGTTCAAAGATCCGGAATTGCTAATGCCAACAAATACTTGTTCCTTACTCTCCTTTTAAAGTGAGGCAATGTCTCGTGCTCCTTCCTACTTTCTTATTCACTTTAATTTGTCTACTTTTCATGCCCACGCATACACACAGTCACACACTACGTGTGGGTTGTCAATTTACTATTTGATTATTTAATGCCAACAAATTCTAAAGTTGAATAATTCATGCACCCACACCACTCATGCAAATTAATATTGGAATTCGGTTCTTTAAGAATTGTGAAATTTGACGATTTGCCTAGGTTAAAACAAGTAATTTATTGAGTCCCACCAAATATGTGTCATAATACTATCACCTTTGAATATAATAGGAATGCTCTTGTGACATGAGAGTTGGTACCAAACCTTACTTTGAAGTTTGACCGATTAATAACATATTTATTCCTTCAAATTATTCCCTTGGAAAGCCTAAGTTTGCTGTACCCACCTCAAATGAGCAAAGTAAATGAAACTTTTAGAGATTAGGGCATTGGTGGATATTGAGCTTCACTATTAAATCTTTTTGCTAATTAGGATTCTCTAATTTTGAAGATTATTGAGATGATATGAATTTGAGGGTAATGATTTATTTGATTAGGTCGTTTGGCCACGTTTAAATCAATGAGAATTATTTAGATTGCCTAAGGCCTGAAAGCAAAGAAAGGTGTTAGAGTTGCTGGGGATGGTTTAACAAAGACCATCCGATGCTCAAGTAAAAAAATTATTCAATCTCCTATGATTATAATAGAATTGAGAGTATCTAAAAGTGTTAAAGTTATATATAATATATATTTGACTCATATGTATTTAGAAGAACCTACGATGCATTAGAATCAGTATGATTGACAAATATATTATAATATAAGTCATAGAATCTTTGCTTGATGGACAAATAATATATTTGTCAAGCAAACCTTGCATAAGTCATGAATCATTCAAATTCCAAGTCGGTCTCAAAAAACCAAATACCAAGTGAGTCTTTGAATCTTTTAAATGCTACTCAACTTTCAAGATGGTGATAGATGGATATTAATTGTAGGGCTTATTTCATTTTATTTTTTAGTTTATATTTTATAATATATAACTTTACCGGCCAAACCACCTAACTCCACTTTTGAACTAGATTAGACTTAAATTCCAAAAGTTTTAAAAAGATTCGAACTTGAAAAATGTCAAGATCGCTCAAACCAACAGTTGAACAACTCAATCTAATAGGTTTTTGAAAAATAACAAAAGAACTTGTAAATGAGAAAATTACAAGCCCATGGAGGCTGTAAGTTTCAAAATATCGTTCTGCTCTCTCTCACTCTCTCTGTTTTGTTTTGTTTCGTGTTTTTTTTTTTTTTTTTTTTTTTTTTTTTTTTTTTTTTTGTGGTTTTCCGTTTTAAACTTAAATACTGGTTTGCGTTAACTTCCATATTTGGCCAAATTATAAACTTGTACACTAAAGCAATCGTCCGTAGTGCCACCTTAAAGCTAAAACGATGTTTGCGTCAAATCAAGGAAGAGAGAAGTAACTGCAGTCCTAAATTTTTCATGGGAATTGGGCCATACTGGAGTGGATATGTTCTATTTTGGGCCGATGTTGGATAACAACTCATCTACAGGCTATGGTCTACGGCTTTCATGGGCTCATGATTATCAACAAGTATTGGGTTGGGCTCCGGGTTTCAGAAGTTTGATTTGCTATAACAGTCCTATATGTTTGCCAAAAACGGCTATATTAGGAAAGTAATGTCGCCTCATTTAAATTTTATTATGGGTTAATACTAAAACATCTGAGATTAAGAAGTAACAAATTTTTAAATAATTCACACACTAATAAAAAGGAAAATATATTGGAGACAAATAGAGAAAATGTTGTTAAAAATTGAAAAAATAGAGAAATGTGGAAAAAATTGAGACAGATAATTTTTGAAAATTTGGGAAATTCTCCTCTGAATACTTGTCACGAATATTTTTAACATTTTTACTGATCTTACACTCTTGAAATTTAATTTTCTTGTAATGTTTGAGTTTCTCGGGATATTAATTAGTTGATATTTCAACCTTCTATCCACACATCTTTCCAAAAAAAAAAAAAAAGAAAGAGAGGGAGAAAAGCCTTCTATCCACACCCAAAAAAAAAAAAAGGAAAAACGGAAAAGAAAAAAGAACGATCAAGAATATTACTCAGGCAGGCATCTGTATTAATTAGCCATCTGATAATGTGGGCCATTCAGTAATTTAATGACCCATAAAGAGTTAGAAAATATGAAGTTACTAAAATAGCCTTGAGGGTTTTGGTACCCTTGGAAGAGACAGGCTAGAGTCCAAGAACAAAGAACGACAGCGACGAATCAGGTTGCGGTGGGCCCAATGGACCGTCCTTCTCAGTCAAAGACCCGTCCCAGTCAAAGTATATCTGGCCCACTCTGCTGTCCTAGCTGGCAGGACAGAAAAGCCGAAAAGTCATTGACGTGGCACCCTCGCTTTAAATTCTACCGACTTCAATTCAGCCTGTGGAAAAATCTAATGCGATTGAGTATTTGCTATTTTAATTTTTGTTTATACAAATATAAGCACAACAGAAAAATAATATAAATGTTGTTAAAAAAGGGGGAAAAGAAAAGAAAAAGAAATTGCTGTAATGTATCCATAACCCATCCTTTAAATTCTTTTGGGGTTGTGGGATGTGCCAGGTTAAATGGATTTCTTTGGCCGTATCATGTAATGATAACACAACACGAGCCTTTTCCTCAATTAACTCGATTTTAACATTTTACATTTTCTATGTAATAATACATTTCATCTTTTAAGTAAAGATTTTAATGCATAATGTATAATTAAGATAAGAAATAAAAGATAAAACTTGAGAATGAGTTACAAGGAAATATTAAATGCATTTAATTTTATTTAATAGAATAGAAAATGAAATATGTAATAAAATAAATGGCAGAAGATGAAACATAGAGAGAGAGAGAGAGAGGCCGGGGGCGGGGGTGCGTGTGGAGAATAGGGTTGGACTGCGACTTTGAGGGGGAAGGATCTTGAATAGCTCTTAATTTTCTTTTCTATTCTTTTTTTTTTTCCGGTTATCTTTCAAACAAATTAACTGTGTAGTATATAAAAATTTACTATAATTAGAAAATGGATGTATATATAACATCTCTCTCTCTCTCTCTCTCAAATCCTCTCCAAGCCCTCTTTCTCCTATCTCTTCCCTGACCTATCATTGAACTGAAAACTTTATAAGAAAAGGCTCTTATTTTTTTTTCACTTTTATTCAATTATTATCAAAATCATTTCTAGATTTGAAGTTTAAGCTTCCTAGACTTTTGATGACAGATCGAATTAGCTAGTTGAGCTCATAGAGTGGATAGATTTAGAGAAATTAAGGAAAAAAAAAGATCAGAAGAAGATAGAGAGATCAGTGGAAAGTTCATCCATTTTACTTCTGTTGCATCATCTGCATTTCCAGACTCGCATATACATTTCAACCAATTGAAAAGCATTTTGTTTATGATATGGCAGCGAAAAGACCACACAATCCCTCTTGGATATCATCTGTTTATATTTGATCAAAAATTGAAAAGATTGAAACTTGATGAAACAAAATCAAAAGGTTGAAATATAAAAGAGGGCCCTTTTTCTCCATCTCTCTCTCATGAGTAGCTAACTTTTCAGTATTAATACAGTCTCTGCTTGTTAATTTCTTGCATGGATCTGAGAATATCCAATCAAAGTGGCAACATTAACGAGCCGAGGGACTACAGAAAAGGGAATTGGACACTTCAAGAAACCATGGTTCTAATAGAAGCAAAGAAAATGGACGAAGAGAGGAGGATGAAGAGCGAGAGGGGCAAACCAGCGGAACTCAGATGGAAATGGGTTGAGGATTACTGCTGGAGAAATGGGTGCTTTAGAAGTCAAAATCAGTGCAATGACAAGTGGGATAATCTGATGAGGGATTTCAAGAAAGTGAGAGAGTATGAAAGAAGAATAATGGCAGAGAGTGGAGGGGAAGAGAAGTCTTATTGGAGAATTGAAAAGAATGAGAGGAAAGAGAGGAATTTGCCCTCGAATATGTTGCCTCAGATATATGAAGGGTTAATGGACGTGATGGAGAAGAAAGGTCAAAGGGTCGTAGTGGTGGGAAGTGGTGGAGCTGGAAGTGGAAGTTCGAGTGCTAATGTGCCCGCTTCTCTTGCGGAAAAATCTGCTGTTGTTTCAGGGCAGTATACAATGCCTACGCCAGTGCAACAACAAGCAGTACCCGTTATTCAGTCGCCGCCGATGTTGCCACCTTTCGCTCCGCCTGCGCAGGTGGAGCCGCTCACCATGCCCTTTTCTCAGCCGTCACCCCCAGTAGGTACTCTCTCTCTCTCTCTCACTGGATCTTATCCTTCTCATTAAACAGCATAAAATATGCATTATATATCCTTAATTACGTATTTGTGAAACTGTTGACACCAAGTTCTAATATATATGCAAGATAAGATTCTTGCATTTGTATGGTTGAACAAAATTCCTTCTTATCATCTGTAGATTTTGTTAGCTTGTAAGACTTGAAGATACACATTGAGCCAGTGACTATGAAAAGTTGAAAACCCTTTTTTCTCAATTTTCACCTTACCAAATTTTGGCAAAAATTTGTTAATTTGATGCATTACCACGAAAACTAATTTAAAAGAGTACTTATTTTCTCACAATTTAAAGTTCTTAAAGCATTTTGCACTTCCAAGTTCCAAGAAGATTTTTCAAGTGAAGCGCATGTCTGGATAACGCTCTAAATAGATTTTCAAGCAAAATATAAAGTCAGAAAATTAACATGTAACTTTCAAGTGAATTTCTCTGGCTCAATTTGCACGTCATGAATCCTTAAAACCGTGAAGCATAGATCATGCTAATGAGGGTAGAACAGCTGCAAAAGAGTTACCCAATCATGAACAAACATCTGCTCCCTGACGGGGAGGAGACGAGGGGCAGTACCAATGAGGCAGCTCACTGAACTCAATCGGTTGAAGCCGTTAATGGGCTCAAACCAAAAGTGGTAAGTGGGGGTTTATATACTTTGTCAAAATGACATTCTCCTCATTTCTTCCTTTATGTATTCAAACCTTAAGAGGAAGAAATAAAGAGAATGCTATTTGGTACAATGCATAAATGTAGACCCTCAACTGCATATTTCATTCGGAAAATTCATCGGGGGCGAAATGCGACAACGCACATCAACATGAGGTGTAATTTCTTGCCATAGAGTCGATGGATGGTGGATCATAGCATGCCTAATCCGTTTTCTTTTTTGTTGAAAATCTGTAGAGTCTCTTGAGTTTTTCTAAAATGCTAACGTACTGGAAATCTGTGATAGCTCAGATTCCGATACCAGTGAGCATTCGGGCTCACCGGCGAAGAGAAGAAAGAGAGGTGACCGCGGCGGGGAAGGTACCAGCGGTGCAGCAGAGGGTACTACGTTACAAGAAGTTGGGTCTGCAATATCAAAGAGTGCTTCCATTATAGCAGAAGCCATTCAATCATGTGAAGAGAGAGAAGAAAGAAGACATAGACAAATGCTGAGTTTGCATGAAAGAAGGCTGCAAATTGAGGAGTCAAAAGCTGAGATTAATAGACAAGGCATTAATGGCTTGGTCGACGCCATTAACAAACTCGCCAATTCTATTCTTGCTTTGGCTTCAAACAAGAACCAAACATCTTCATCCAAATAGTACTCGTTTCTTAAATTTTGGATTAATTAATAAGAGGATTGGTTGCGTAATTATATTAATTGTGCAATAAATTCAAGAACTGATGGTTTGCAGGAATTAAAGGTCGTCGTGGTTGCTGGAATGGGGCCACCCTTAAAACCATTGGAGTCTCGCCGATTCGCACATTTTTTTTAGTTTAAATTATTGAATTTTTTAAGTAAAAGTGCAAAAAAATATTAAATTATGTAAAAATAGCTGTTCCACTCCGTCACCATTGTCCGATAAATCGGATTGTCACTCGTTCTAGATGATTTATCTATTTTAGAACATTAATTCATACAAAAACAATGGAAAGAAGAAGGCCTTTCTTGTTTCGTTTTGGCCATTCCACCATTTTATTGCCATTCTGGCGAATCATGTATATACCAGATATTAATTGTTCAATTATCATGTACAGCATTGATGTTTCATCATCCATTGGTACTGGCCATCGCTTTCTATAATTATTTCATGGTGGATGTGCAGTTATTAAGTTTGTTGAGGGTAAAAATGGTGGTTCGCAATTGTACTGCATGTGTACGTTATGTATGAAGTAGATATAACGTAATATCAAACTTTTCTTGATTTCACATTAAAAGCTCAAAACCTTTTGCATCAAGATTGGGATTGGGATGTCTAAACCATTAATTACTTGTACGTCATAATAGTAGCGAGAGCGATGTCCCTTGATTGAAAGTAGTTTGTGCTGTATTCTAACCTTAAATTGGAGTGGGCTCGAGGCCATAGAGTACTCAGGTTAATTTGGGAACAATCCCTTGCAATAAAAGAAAAAAGAAAAACAAAAAAATAGTGTTGGGGCAATCATAATTTTTAGGGACTAGATAATAATTTTTACAAAATGAAGAGAAAATTGAAAATTATACATGTATATTCAATCATTTTCAGGCGAGGATACAAGTCTTTTCCCCATAGGTATGAAAAGCTGTAAAAAATAAAAGAAAATGCGATGGCACTACATATGAAGGTGACTAGGTGAGTGTGTTACAGAGTTCTCCAGCCAGTGGGATGGGCATCTATAGGAAAAGGTTTTAGTCAAAGGGAGGATGAGGGCAGTCAAGACTGATATTCAAGCGTTAGGTTATTGGTGTCAGTCTTCTTGTTTATGACTGTTGTTCCCACTCTAAAATGGTAGGCCTTCTTTTCCGGTCCCTTCCCATCACCCTCACCTCATCAAAATTATATATCCAAAAAAAACAATTTTAGTCCCCACTTTGCACAGAGTAATTCAACTTAATTACATGATAAATATATATGTATGTTCTACTAAAATATTTGCAAACCAGATTTTTCACAGTTATAAATTAAAAAAAAATATAATAATGTATAATTTATTGATGACAAAGGAATGAAATATTAGGAGAAGTCTCTTTACTAAAATGTTGCTTTGCTTCAGTATGATGGTCCCCACGGTTATGCCTTTCGGAATGGATATGTGTCTCGTAGATGCATGAAAGGGTGAAGTACATTTTTCCCCAACTATTGGACCTCTAAGTTCATAGTTCAAACCCAACGATGGTCAACAGACTCAAAATCGTTGATTCAATGCTCACACTCTTGATTCTATTTTAGTACCTTTATTTATTTATTTATTTTTTTCCCTGTATTCCTATTTTAGATTTTTTCTTATTTTATTTCAGAAAGATTGATGTTGGGTCCTCAATTCCTCCTAAGTGATTGTAATTCACACATAATCTGTTCGCAAAATGTGTTAAAAATTACCGTCGTTCAAAAGCACTTTGACTTGAATTATAGGTCCGCACATCTGGACTGGATCACTTTGAATTAGTTAATATTGAATAAAATTTCTTTCTTTAGTGTGTCATAAAATAATTTTTTGGTGCTAGGGTGGGTGCATTGAACCACTAAGCAAAATCTATAAAGATTCTCTGGATTACGTACAACAAGAATTTAGAGATTCATTGTATCATTAGAGCAGCACTTGAGTCATAACCGATATTTCAGCTATATCATTTCTGAATAGGTCAAGCAATCTTTTGAATGGTCTGGATGTTAAACTAATCTCCGTATTCTAAGATATTGATTTGTATTTTTCAAAAGAAAAACAAAAAGGAAAAGATTTTTTTTGGATAAAAAAGGAAAAGATTACTTTGCATAGAGATGGGGTTTAAAGTTTAAGCCATATTCAGTGGTAATAATTTAACCGAGAAAAAAAGGAAACAGAAAGACAATATCACCATTAAGTGGTAGCTTTGCCCGACATCATAATTCGGTAATTCCTTCGTCTTATTTGTTAACTAATACCCATTACAAACCCTCAGCTAAAGTTCTTTCTTTTATTATCAATTCAATCAAAAGCTTCAATCTTTAGCTGCATCCGCACCAAATTTAGTTATTGATTTGTGCTTGAATGTGATCCATGGCCTCCATCGGAAACAAGAGCGTCAACGCCAAACTGGTTTTTACTTTCCCTGTTTCTCTGACATTCCTTCTTCTTTGTTATACCTTACTCTGACTTTTTTTTTCTTTTCTAAATGCAATTTTCCATCTGGGCCTTCTTTAATTCACTGATATTGCCCTGTTTGTAGTTTTCCACTGGATTAGTGCAATATTTTGACCTCAGTGATGATGATCGTTTCTTTATCTCTGTGACAAATAGATTAGAGAAAATTGTGTCTATTTTGGATTATCTGACGTTAGTAAAAGTTATTGATAAATATATTAATCGCGGGTCACCCTTTGTTTGCAATACCTGGCCTTATTTGATGGTCAGCGTAGCTGCTGGCTTTCTAGAAAATCACATTCTTTAATTTTTGTGGGTTTTCTGTGATTCTAGTGTATGTTTTAATAGTGTTTGTCTCTACCTCTATATATTGTTGACGCAACTAAAGTAAGTGTAAATAATTAGCGGAGAAAATTAGTTCAATAATACAATAACCAAAATGAACTTATAAATTCGGTCACCCTGTAAATGAAGCACATCCTTCGATTTAACCATTTTGATTGGCTTCTTGGGTCAGATTATTTTCTTTTAATTAAAGCATTGGAATGAAAAATATGAAAAATTGTTTCCTCGGTAATGGTGTTTTTAGAATAGCTTGGATGTTCTTGTCTCTTCTATGTTAATCAAGTCACATTTGTTTGCTTCTCCCTACTATAATGTTTCGTATTTTCATTCATGTTTGGACAATGAAGAATTACTTTTTTGTTATGTACGTTAGTTTCTCACATACACTAACCTATTGCTAAGTTGGCTTTGCTTTTCTTTGGCCTTAGGTGCTTCTTGGAGATGCTGGAGCTGGAAAATCTAGTTTAGTGTTGCGTTTTGTGAAAGGACGATTTGTTGAATTTCAGGTAGCTCTAAAGTAACATGATGGCTTTGATATTGAGACAACCAAACCAAAATTTTCCCCTGGATACCGATAATTGATCCATGATGTCGCATTCTGTAGGAATCAACTATAGGCGCTGCCTTTTTTTCACAAACAGTTGCTGTGAATGATGCAACTCTAAAGTTTGATATATGGGATACAGCGGGTCAGGAGAGATACCATGGCTTAGCTCCATTGTATTACAGAGGAGCAGCTGCAGCCATGATTGTCTACGGTATAACAAACCAAGTTAGCACTGGCAGCTTAAGAAGACAGTAGTTAAATGTTCTGTTCTTTCTTTTTTTTGAGCAATAAATGTTCCGTTCTTTATACGGTCAATTTCTGTATTCTACGATACTTGAGCTGCTTTGCTTTTGGTGAAAACAAAAGCATCCTGTTATAGTCTGTCAGGTAGAGATATAAGCAGCTGTTAGTATATGTTTTTTTATCTGAACTGGAAAAAGAAGGTTTAGTTATGCACTGAATTACACAATATGCTCTCATCTGTGGTATTACTGAGAAAGAAACTTTTGTTTGAACTGATTTAATGGTTATAATTTAAAATGAAGCTTAATTATGCTTGCCTGTTTCTTCTGATCATAATACTAGTTTCTTCAATCTGTAGACATCCCTTGATCAGGCCAAAAAGTGAGTTGAAGAGCTTCAAGCACAAGGTAAATCCATATTCTCTGATTGGGCAAACTTGGATTTTCTCTTTCTCTTTTCAGTTGGGGGGTCATTATTATGTGCTTCCTCAGTTATGCTTGTTATGTCATTCGCACTTTTCACAGTTCTAGAATGAGTCTTTCATTTATTTATTTATTATTTATTTTTGGGCATAAGGCAACCCAAATATGGTTATGGCACTTGCGGGGAATAAATAGGATCTGTTGGATGCAAAGAAGGTGGCATCAGAGGCAAGCATTTCTCCTTGTCTGTTATTGATATACTTTGTAACGATACTAACATCACCTCAATCATATACATTATAGTCTATAGATCAAGAATGTTTTGCCAACAAGCTAGGTTTGCAAACTAGCATGATAGCTTTATCTGCTTTTTTAAGCATCAGTTACATTGTTGTTGGTTATATTAATAATGTGCCATTTTTTTGCAGGAAGCACAAACTTATGCACAAGAGAATGGTCTTTTCTTCATGGAAACTTCTGCAAAGACAGCAAACAATGTCAATGACTTGTTTTATGAGATCGGTAAAGAATATTAACTTGAAGAATATCACACGACATACTTATTGCAATTTTTTTTCCTCCTTTTTCCATTTTAGCGAACATTAATTTTCTAAACATGCTTTGAAAACAACCAACTTAATTCTCTTACAGGTTGTGTCTCCACAGCAAAAAGATTGCCTCGGCTGCAGCCTGCACCAAACCCCTCAGGCATGTTCCTCGTGGATCGACCATCAGACAGGGCAACTAGTGCTTCCTGTTGCTCTTAAAATTGATGCAGATTTCTTATTACAGACAAACATATTTCAGTTAAAAAATCATGTCATTATGTTGTGTCCATAAAATTCTTCAGTGACTACATTGTCTAGTTCATTTGTTCAGAGATTTATACAGGAGTTGATAGTTGAGACATACTTGCAGCCTTATTTACTCTGAAGTATGTTCCTGGAATTAGTTTTATTAATGAGAAATTTTGGGTCATTTGTGTTTTTGTCTTTCACTACTTGTTAGATTTTAGTAGTAATTATATCGAAACATATATGATTATCTCATAATATGTTTTAAGTGAATAACAATACGCAAGTAATAGAGTACATGGAACGTGGACTTTCAAACACAGCAAGATCATCCCATAATTCAACTTCTGTAACTGCCTTACCTTTGTCTAAATTCTAATAACAATTTTTGGCATCTAATTCCAAGTTTCTTTCTTTATTCTCTAGTAATATTTTGATT
>JACFYI010003239.1:220549-236250 GCA_014898755.1 Handroanthus guayacan | reverse complement strand
TTTCCCCCCATTTTTTTTTTTTTTTTATAATTTCCATTTTAAACTGGACGATTAATCAAAATAGGAGCCATAAATATTTTGAAACGAAGACAGAATATCAAATCGTAGGATTTAGTGAAGATAGCGATCTTCATTTGCGACGAAAAAGAAAATGTTCAACAGCACAAAAGGGAATCTCAATTCCTTATCCAGTAATGATTTAAGAAAGTTACTTCCATATATACCTGACAAAACAAAATACCAAGTATTAGATGTGATTAAAATATAATTATAGCCACCTGGTGGTGACCTAATGCGTCCCAATATAAGTTTGATTCCATGTAATCCGGCCGATAAAGGACAAAGAAACATTCGAGGCTGGTGTACGTCATCTTTCAACATATACCATGTTAAAATTTCCGAACACCTTTAATTTTGGCTTAAAAAATATACTTGCAAGTACCATTCATGGGTTTTTGAATTGATAATCCGGCTGCTGCTTTTCCAGTGCTTTGCAAACTAATTTTCTTTTAGTGATGTCCTGTAATGCCATTTATTTTTCTGGATATTGCAACAGCCACAGTATGCCATTCCTCTTGTGTCAATCTGCTTTTTAACAAGTAACAATGATAATATTTAGAGGACGGATTTAAAAAAAAAAAAAAAGAAAAGAAAAATTATAATAATAGGACGATAAAAATATTAAAAAATTCATCTAGAATTTGAGGATTTTGCGTCATTGCCACATCAGCAAATTCCGGCTTCTGATTTTCCTGTCTCAACTGCGGATTGAATCCTTTATTCCAAAATGGTGTTTCATCTCCTATTTCATGCTTTAAATACATGCCACGTGTATTAAATATTTTTTTATAAAAATATTTAGTAATTTTGGAATGAGGGATCCAATCCTTTCAGCTTATATTGCAATAACCCCATTACAAATTCACGATCTAATTAACTTTAAAGTATTTTGATAGTTTCATTGTACAACCAAAAATGAGATAACAAGAGAGTTCTTGTCAATAGCATATGTGCGTGTGTATATATATAATCATTAGACATACACATATATATAAACCATCTATTAGTTCGCCTTATATTGAAGATTTGAGAACGTGAAATTAATCTGAATACAAGTTCACTTTTCAATACCTCTTATTGGAGTGCTTTCTGAGATAAATTTTAGTCAATGTATGTCAAAGAGATAAGATATCAATATATATAGTTCCAACGATAAATTTGATCATCATTACATATATACGGACATATATATATATATATATGTATATGTGAAAGAAAGAATGGTGATTTAGGGTTATTAAGTTGGGAATTAATTGCTTTGAAAGAGTACGTAGTTTGCTTGTCTTTATTCTTATTTTTAATAATTAAACGATCATGATTCATGCATGACACTAAAGAAGTGACTGATTAGGAGAAAAAGTGATTTTAATTA
Organism: Handroanthus guayacan; assembly: GCA_014898755.1. NCBI lineage: Eukaryota > Viridiplantae > Streptophyta > Magnoliopsida > Lamiales > Bignoniaceae > Handroanthus > Handroanthus guayacan. Next base: position 234,818 of record JACFYI010003239.1, on the reverse strand, counting down.
TTCTTGTATGATAAAGAAACACAAATAATATATATTGAGTAGAAAACAGCAAAAGGAACGGCCAAATTAAGGACAAATGATTTTGGAACATTCCAGTGCCTGACCAAGTAACAAGTAGATGCAATGTATTTCTGTGCCTTTTACGACAGTACACAGCTCCATGATATAAAGGAGAGAGGAGCATGACAGAAAAGGTAAGAAAAATACAAGAAATGAGGCAAACAAAATCGTACCTAAAAAGGTAACAGAATAAGGAAAATAAGTGTAAAGATATGCAAGGTAGTGGCAAATCCTAAAAGGACTGTATATATATGTTAGACAAGAAACTAAATCCCTGAAAACACTCGACAACTATAAAATGCAAATCCATAATCCTTAAAATGATAAGATTTACTGTATTATTGTTGTTAATTTTCAGTAAGAGAATTTTAATGTAAGTGAAGATACCGGTGATGCATGGGTCAGTACATATAGTCAGAGAAGAGAAGGGGGAGAATTATTAGTTAAGCGATTTAAAGTAGTTATGTCATGTATATCGTGTAATGTTTGTGTTCAACGATTTCTCCTTTTGTCTGTTCGATGGGTTTATTGTTATTGTTTGAATATCCGACACGAGAACCTCAAAATGACAAAATTATAATATATAACCTTATTACTAAAATGAATTACTTAATTAAGATAATTAAGATTTGTATTCGGGTCATATCCTGGCCATTCTTGATCGTGCTCTCTATTCAAGTTATCATGCTTTCAGCTTAGAAATTGTAATTTCATATTTTTATAAATCAAGAAGTACGCATTTATTATTATATTTAATATATATTAATTAATTTTGGATTTTATAGTCCTTTATTATATTTACGAATATTGAATTTTACAGTCCCATGTGGAAGTTTACAACTACTTAACAATCAGTTTAATTAGTTCTTTATTCCAAAATATATTTTACTTCTTTTCGAGATAAAAATGATTTCATATTTTCATTGTTCCATTGTTAAATTTCAATTACTCAATAATTGCATGTTTCCATGATTTAATAATTCAATTCATCTTTATAAAACCCTATAAACATATAATCATATGCATTATAGTACATGTGCTTAAATATCTTGTCCAACTAACCTTATTTGATCAAATAACAAAATGAAGGATACATAAGTTAACAAGTTAACGTGCATTAAATTGATCACTTTGGCAGTAGAAGAGAGTTGAGTAAATTTGGAACAGGATCAACTAAAATTTGCTTCATATATACAAAATTGTCCTCTTTGTAAAACAACATCTTTAACTGTTGCAAAATTGAAAGCCCGACTAGAGGTGTTGGAATTTCAGTTGGTCTAAGGAGCCTCTCATTTATGTCTTTCCAAGCATCCTCAATTTCATTCTTAAACTCATTCATCGTCTTTTGCTTTGTTGAATTGATTTACAGAGCTTTAGTGGGCGCAGTGGAAAATTTCAATAATAAGTACTCCTAGCTAGGGGTTGCAAGAAATTTTTTCAAGTAGAAGGGGATTTTTGAAAAAACTATAAGTAAATATTTTTAGTTTGATTAGGTATATAGAAAGAGATATATTTGATGACACTGAAAATGAAAAAATTGAACAATGGTTTCAGACGAGCAGACGAAAAATGAGATGATACCTATTCCCTGGTCGAATTCAAGGATTCCAATCAGCTCAAGGATTAGAATCAGTTCAAGACTGCAGCCCATGCGAGGCCATATCTTCAAAGGGGCCAGATATTCTTTTGTGTTTATATTTTTTGTTTATACATTTATATTTATATCGTCATAGATAATTTTTTTCTAGCTTCGTCATTGGGCCTTTTTCACGTAGCAATCAATTGAACTGACAAAAAATTCATGATGGATATGATTTCATAACAAATGGATGACATCTGTGATGGATTTATAATAGAATGTTATTGAATTTAAAAAAGAGCAAATACATATAAATGATAATACTTGTGATATATTTACAAAAAATTTCAATAATAATTTTTTGATTTGCGATGAAAATTCCAATACATAAATTAGTTCAATCATAGAACTAATCAATAACATTACATATACTAAGAGATTCTTGACAGGATAAAATACATTAAAAATCATGTTATAATTAGTGATAAATTTCATTTAATTTGTAATGGATCTTTCAATTAATAATGAGGTATTTTCTCATAGTAAAATATGGAAAATATAGAAAAAAACAAAATGGAGAAAAACCACAGAGAAGAGAAGCAAAAAGAGATTCAAACTTTAATCAGCTTAGACCTAGCTAGCTAATTATTTCCATGAATTACAGTTAGCTCGTCCAATCAAATCAAATTAACATTAATGAGTTTTGATTAGTGATAGTATATATATTACACGTGCATTGCTCGTGGCAAGCACTTCTCTCCGGCATTCTCTATGGACTTCCACAAGGATCCCTTTAAGTCTTTAAGTGCAACATGTGATCGATGCTGTTGGCTAGCTTTTCTTCTCTAATCTCTTTTTAACTTAATTGATTACTCATCAATAATCATAAAGTAAAGCACGCGCAGCTGGTTTTCAGTTTTAATGGAAGGTATCGTGTGTCTTAATCCATTCGGGGAACGCCGCTCACCTTCCTTTCTATATTAAGTAAATCAAACCAGACAATATCGACGTGGTCATCCCGGTCTCCATGCAATATCTGTTACTTAAATTTGTACCTATATATTTTGCAACCCTAATTCTTCACTAATAAATGTCTCCTAATTAGGTCTATAAATACAGGCAGTTATGAATTCTGAAACCCATCTTCACATTTCCATTTAACAAATCAATTGTATAATAATTGATCATGTCTAATATTTTCAGCGCCATTACAACCTTTTTCTTGTTTCTCCTAGTTGCTGCTACCTTAGCCTTTGCTAAATCCCATGCAATTAGAGAAATAAGAAAGTCTCAATCTCTAGTCCTGGGCTTAACGCATTCTAGGACAACAATTCCCACTCCAAAAACTGCCTCTAAACCATTATTAAAAAGACCATCGGAATTGCTAGACATGACAGAGCCACTAAAGGAAATAAGGGATGGATACATTATATCTCTCAATTTAGGGACGCCTCCTCAAATAATCCAAGTATATTTAGACACTGGAAGTGATCTGACTTGGGTACCGTGTGGCAATCTATCTTTTGATTGCATAGATTGCAACGACTACAGAAACAACAAGTTAATAGCTAGTTTTTCTCCTTCACATTCTTCTTCATCTTTGAGAGATTCTTGTTCGAGTCCCTTTTGTATTAACATACATAGTTCAGACAACTCATTTGATCCTTGCATTATTGCAGGGTGCTCTTTGAGTACCCTAATCCATTCCACGTGTTATAGGCCATGCCCTTCATTTGCTTACACTTATGGTGATGGCATTGTGGCCGGACTTCTCACTAGGGACATTCTTAGGGTTCATGCAAATAGCCCTAATTCCACAATTAGGGAAATCCCCAAATTCTGTTTTGGTTGTGTTGGTGCAACATATAGAGAGCCTATAGGAATTGCAGGGTTTGGAAAAGGCCCACTTTCACTCCCTTCACAACTAGGGTTTCTTCAAAAGGGCTTCTCTCATTGTTTCTTGCCCTATAAATTTGCAAACAACCCTAATATTTCGAGCCCTTTGGTTGTGGGGGACTCAGCAATATCCTCTGAGGATTATTTTCAGTTTACACCAATGTTAAAATGTCCCATGTACCCAAATTACTATTACATTGGTTTAGAAGGTGTAACTGTGGGCAATGATACTGCAAATCAGGTACAAGTACCCTTAAGTTTGAGAGAATTTGATTCATTAGGCAATGGGGGCATGATTATAGACTCGGGAACTACTTACACGCACTTACCCGAGCCATTCTATTCACAAGTTCTGTCAGTTTTACAATCGGTAATAAATTACCCTCGGGCCACTGAAGTAGAAGAACGATCAGGGTTCGATCTTTGTTACGAAGTTCCATGCCAAAGCAATAACATTCTAGCCGATGATCTTCCTTCGATCACTTTCCATTTTTTGAACAATGTGAGTCTCACATTGCCACAAGGGAATTCTTTTTACGCCATGAGCGCGCCGAATAACTCAACTGTGGCCAAGTGTTTGCTTTTCCAAAGCATGGATGAGAGTGATAATTATGGACCAGCTGGGGTTTTTGGAAGCTTTCAACAACAGAATATGGAAGTTGTTTATGATTTGGAGAAGGAGAGGATTGGATTTCAGATTGCTGATTGTGCTCTAGCTGCGGTTTCTCATGGTCTTCAAAAGGCGTAAGCTTTTTGGGGGTTAGTTAATGGTCTTAATTTATCTTCAACGGGTGCTTTGTAAGATAAAGCTGATCCAGTCTGGAATTGCTTTATCAGTTTGGATTTTGTTTTTCACGTACTATCATGTGTTCTTCGATGACTTCAAGTGAAGTAATGCTTGTACTTTGCGAAGTATTTTAATTGAAAGTTTCAGTTGTGTGCATGATTCTGCCGTTTTAATTCTTTCTTCATTTCTTTTATAATTTTAGTATCAAATGCATATATGATTCTGCACCCAACTGGTTATTTTTCTTTTAATATTAATATTGCATTTGATGGAACGGATTCTTTTTTAGTTGTTTCTCATTAACTAGGAAAAAGTGGATAAAGTACACATTACCCCCTTGTATTATTGCAAAGAGCAAAATCACATCTTATATTTTTCTAATTCTAACATTATCCTTCGTAAAAATACCTTATGAGATGGTGATTTGGATGTTATGACTAGGTTATTCCCAAGTATAAGGGGTATTTCACAATTATAAAAAATATGAGGGGTTATTTTCTCCTTTACAATAATAAAGGGGTGGACAAATTAAATATTTTACCCCTAGAAAAGCATATAACAACCAGGTCCCCCATTCATAATATAATTAATGTTCAAACGCATTTCGTTGAGCCTGATTGTGCAGGCCTATGACTCAAGTGAGCCACCTTCAGGATGAACATAGTTTAAGGCACTGTTTGTTCACTGAGAGCGAGAAGAAATATCGAAGAAAGTGGAAAAGAACTCGGAGATTTGTCCAAAACCTAGGAAGAAAATGTGAAGGAAACAAGTAATAATACTGACTACTGGAAGAAAACTACATACACTAGGATGATACTAAGAAACCTGGAGATCTTTGGAGCAGCACAAAGGAAGTAGCACGTGGAAATTGAAGAATAAGATAATTCTTGCAGCCTTCTCACGTCCATGGAGACAGTTCACTATGAAGATTACACCGAGAAGAGTTTTCTTATATACATACTTTCTGTATTATTTCTCTTTTTCCGATTCACAGTTCCTTCTCATTTAGTAGACATGCGAACTTCAGAAGACATTTATAATAACAGAATTGCATTTTCTTGTTAGATGGACCATATAACGAACTTCATGTAACAGTTTACAGCGTATTGATTGCTGAGAAACATGTGAAATCTATTTGCTTTTGCATATCCTTCTGTTTTCTTATTCTCTCTGCCCATTTTCATGGACCTTTGCCTCTTCGGACACCAAAAAGTGCACAAAAGATATCGATTTAACATCAGCGGCCAGGGAAATACATACCATTGTCAGATTCGTCAGGTGTATGTCTGCAAAACTGTCACTGCCTCTTTGCTATGGTCTTCATCAACCCTTTAATAATCTTCCCAAACCACATTACGTTCATGACCCCAAGCACCGAGGGCACCAAAAATACCAAAAGACAACCAACGGGATGCATCTGCATGACCTGCAATTAATGATAACAAATTATATGAAATCCGTTTTGTGTGCTTCCATCAATGATAGATGATAAAATTAACAAATATGTTATTTTTCGTGCTGAAGGAGATAAGATATAAGGCTTCGTGTAACGCTATGAAGTCTTAAGGAGGTCATTAATTACCTCGGCATGGTGGATATAGACATGGTAAAACATGTAAACAAACAACAGAATTCTTGCCACCAACCAAGCAACAAAAATTACAACCCCATTAATCAGATATGCATTGGATCTCTTTAATCCAGCCACATCAAGATACCTGTGATGAATGCATATATATGAATTCATCAAGAACAATCTCAGATTATGACAAGAATTTCATTAATCTTTGCCCTTTTTCTTGTTCTGAGAACTCACCATCTGATGTTGATCTCTGGGGTTGTCACTTCAGATATCAGGACCATGAAAGTGTAAAGTTGGCCCTCCCCTGTAAACATGGAATATGACACTGCAATTGCCGAAAGAGAGTGATGGACAACCTGAAATTCAAAGCAATAGAACTGTTAATATCCGCATGGTGCCTTTTCAATCTTTTCCTTTTTTATGGTATATCCTCAGAAAGAAACAGGGGAAGGAATTAGCACATGCATTACAAAGTAAAATGCAAGAATCTATATGAATACGAACCAATGTAATGCTGAAACATGCTAATTAAAATTAAATTCATTTTGATGGTTGCAGTTCACTTACGTACTCTACTCCACCCAAAGCAGGATACAGCCAACAAATCATTCCAAGGTCTGAAATGAAATAACCAACAGAAATCTGCCAAAATTCACACACCAAATCGAACAAGTAAATTGGATGTGGTTCATATAATGTATCAATTCAGATAAAACTAAACAAGATCTCAGAAAATGATTCAAAAGTAAGCAGAGGCTCTGTTACTCAACTTCACTGTTTTGATCTTTTTTTTTTTTTTTTTTTTGGGAACTAAATGTATAAGATAAACAACAGTTAAAACAATAAATCCGGCTGGCCTCATAAAATAATAATATAAACAAATTATTTTGAAATGCAAATCTCTTTCAGGAGATGTGTTCAGAAGCACCTAAAGAGAATCTTCATGAAAAATGAATATATAAAAGATGCCCCACAAGTAGAAGATGACATATCGCACTTACCCCTAGTATAAAGGTTGAGAGAGGTGAACTTCGGAATGTAATTAGCTCAGAAAACTTCTGATCGGAGAAAAGATCGGACCAGAACACAAAGTATATGGACATAATTGAAATAAAAATGGCATGCAGTGTCGAAATACCCCTGCAGGAATGTTAGTGCAGAAAAAGTCAGAGCAGCATAAGTAACTAACAGTAACAGAAAAATTATGACCAAGCTTAGTCACCGATTATTCCAGTCACTTCTTTGAATCTTAGTGAGACCATTGTAACTCCTCAAGTATAAGGTGCTGATGAGATGGGTTAAATCATAGACCTGTTGAAACGCCAAACAAATATTACACTCAGAGAAGTCTCATAGCAAAACCTTTGATGATATAATACTAGAAAGGAACTGTAAATGCTGAAACATACCAATTTGCACGCCAGCATGCCAGCAAGAATTGAAGTGTATGGAATAAAAGGATCTGATAATAAGTAGTTTTTAACTAGCACCTGAGCCTGGTTTTGATAAGACTTAAACGCCAAAACAGTTCGTTGAGAAACTGCCATTATATAGAGTTACCAGACCATGTGTTTGAATCTCTTCTACAACACGATAATTTCCAGGCTTCCAAGCAACAAATTCTACAAAACACTAAGAACAGTGTGCTGTAGCTTAATAACAGAATGATGAATACAAGTTACGATGGGCAAGGCACTCAAAGTCGATGAGAAAGACAATGAGGCAAGGATGACAGAACTTTGTTTATAAGATGCGCAAGCAGAGATTTTCCATACTGGAGCTATGTTAATTATTTTGACACTGATAGGTTAAGTTTTCCCTCGTCATACTATTAAAATTATGCTTCAGACAGATAGTTGTTGTCATAGTTCAGGCTGCAGATACAACATATGAGTTAAAAGGAGCTCCATGAAGCTTGGCTGTAAACTGGTGCATTAGGCACAAGGATGTTAATAATATTGTCAAAATTTAAAAGCTCTCTGAAAAAGATGTTAGTAGATTATAAAATCCTCCGGATTCCTAACTTATTTTGCCAACATCACACACAACAATTAGCGAAGCCAACATTTTTGTCAGCACACATGTACACATATCTGTTGCTCAATTTATCTGGCCTTTTCTGCATACAAACTCAAAAAGCACTATAGAAACAATAAGCAAAACACCAAATCCCCTTTAGATTGCAGAATCATGCTTCTGAAGTAAATTAACTGACATATGGAGAAAGTCAATGAATTCAAGTAAAATCTTTCATTAAACAGAGATGGTAGATACGGTGTCAAACACAAAATATAATGGCCAAAATAGTACCGAATTCTGCTAAAAACATTGTCGAAGCATAAGACTAAAGAATAACACAGTATTTGCGTTCAATTACATTAATTAATGAATGAGGATATCTCATCAATATATGTTATAATGAGCACCAAAACGCAACAAATATGCTCAACTAAGATTATTAAAATACAGTAGCTTAGTTTGCAACCTGTAAAGGATTTACTACTCTCAGGTTGCGCAGGAGGAGTATTTCACTAAATATGCAGACCAAATTCGAGGCTGAAGACACTAACAGATTGGAAACTCCTAATCTTGATAATCTGGAACAGCATAAAGCCCATCGCTATTTGGAATCCCATCACTATTTGCAACTGGGACTTCCGCAATTGAGGGCGTAATTTATTGCAGTTGTATACATAGGCGTTGCCGGCAAAGCAAGAAAAATGTAAATCATGATAAATGCACCTTGAGATGATAGCATTACACGACATCAATAGTCATTTAATGCAAAACAGTGTTACAAACACGCAAATAATCCACAAGATCATAAAACTAACGTCCGGAAAATTGGCAGAAAATTTGGTTCGCCATACCTAGATGTTGACAAGTCCCACGGAAATCAACCAGACATTGAATCACATTCTTGGCGATAGCGTGAAAAAATGGAGGCTTTATTTTCTGTTTCTTGGTGGGTTTGAGAGATTAACGGAATATAACGATCAAAAGGTCTATTGTGTATGGGAGAGTATAAAGAAATCATCGGAAAGAAAGTTCTACCATTTGAATGAGATCAATCCAGAACTGTGAGAAAAAATCAACAACATGCCGAAAACGAGAGATAGAAAGGTTATTAGTTATGTCATCATGTGTAAGGTCTGTTGTTACGCGACTTTTCCTTTTGTTTTTGGACGGGTATTTATTGGAATATCCAACATGAGAATTGAGAACCTCATAACCGCGATTCACGAAAATATCCTTGTTACTAGAAAGAATTACTCTATTAAGACAAGATTTGTATTTGGATCATATCCAGTCCGATCCAACACAATCTTGATCATGGTCTCTATTCAAATTATAGTCCTTTCATTTTTGAAATTACAAATTCATGTTTTTAAATCAAGAAGTACGCATTAATTTATTATTAATATTTATTAATAGTCCTATATTGAAGTCGACAACTACCTAACAATCGATTTAAATACTGTATTTCATGACATATTCTATTTTTTGTTTCATTATACGGATCAAAATGATTATTTATATATTCATTGTTTCATTGTTAAATTTCAATAACTCAAAATGATTTCATATTTTCATGATGTATTAATTCAATCCATCTTTATAAAACCATATAATATAATCATAAGAATTACAGTACATGTGCTTAAATTTCCGTCCAACAGGAGAGTTATTTAACCAAATTATAAAATGAAGAACACAGATGATTACATGCATTAAATTGACCACTTTAGTAGTTCATGGGCGTAAATTATTGTGGGACAGGATCAACTAGAATTTGCTTGATATAAGCTTGCATTTCAGGACCAACCCGCGTGTACCAATCGTCCTCTTTGTAAACAACGTCTATCACTCTTGCAAAATTGAGAGCTCGGTCAATTAGAGGTGCTGGTAATTTTACTTGGTCCAAGAAATCCCTCTCGTTTATGTCCTTCCACGCCTTCTCAATCTCACTCTTTAACTCGTTTATGGCCTGTTCCTTAGATGAATTGATGTTCTCTTTCATGTAACAATCAATTGCAGAGGCTACATGATCCCTTTGTTTATCAAACTGCAATTCCAGAACAAACACGTAACATTAAGGTAATTCCATGGATCATAGAACGGGTTCGCGAAAGCAAAGTGTTGTAATGAAGGATTTTGGGCTCTTTGGACTAAAAGAGATTGGGCTCAAAAGAGAATCAGCCATGTCTCTTACATAATAAATTGGACTCTTATATTATGGATTGGGCTGCAGGCTGAAGGTCCAAAAGGAGGTCAAAAAGATGCAATTATTCGTAAGAGATATCAGTCAAGATACAACTCTAACAACATGAAAGTTCGAGATAATGTAACGATTTGACCAAGAGTTACAATGATTCATTCGTACGAAAACATAGAATCATTCCTTTAGATACGGTCTATTGACTACAAAAACAACGCCTGCTCTAAATCAATAGGAGGCTTTACTTGTAATATTCACATGTTCTATTGAATTTTTCAAACAGTTCGGTTAATGGAAGTGGGATATCAATGTAATTTTACCAATTATAAAGGAGTGCTTTTGTAATTAAACCAAATTTTAGGAGTATTTTTAGATACCCTATTATTTCATTGTTGTGAAATTTGTAATTTGGACAAGAAGGAACACAACGTACCAAGTCAAACCAACCTATACGTGTTGGGGTAACCGGTTACTTACCTTATGTCCTACAATATCATCCTGAAGCCTGCAAACTACAGATGCGGCTTTTACAGGATCAGGGCTGCCAAGGACCCACCGGAAAGCTTCCTCAGTAGCTATATCTCCCATGCCAAGGAATGATATAATAATAAGAGATGCGTATCCACAGCTCGCCAATGCAATGCTCATATACTCCTCCAATGTTGCCATTCTGCCTCAGCTAGATATGCTCTTACCAGAATCTTTATCTGAAACATTAATAGCATGCATTAAAATATGAGTACATGCAATCAAAATTAATTTCGAGGACATATTTGAATAAATTCATACAGCTTCTTTTGCGTAATTGATGCGATAGAGTCTTTTTTCCTTGACCATTTCCTCCTCAATCTCTTGATAAACATCAAGAAGTGCTTGGTAACACAATTTCATGTACTCCGGGAGTTCATCTAAACATGCAGCACTCCATCTGCATTTATTGCAGTAATTATATTGTCCGAACTATTAATCCAACTATAGATAGAGATGAAAGTGGTAATATAATAGATTTGGTGAAAACCTTTCAATAGCTTGGGTGAAGATTCTAAGTTCTTCGAGAGTGCCATATGCATCAAACATGTCATCTATGATGGAAGTCATGCCAAGTACTTTGATCAGAATCTTTCTAGCCAGAATGTAGTGGGGTTCAAAATATATTCCCAATATCCAAAAGTAGGCCTCCACCACCCGATTTCTTGCAAATGGAAACTTCGTCTCAACATCTAAGCCCTTCCACCACCTGCGTTAAAATTGGGAATCATACATATATAAGATTACTAGCTAGCACAATGATTTGATGACACACAAAACCTCACATACAACCAAGCATCCACAACCGTATAGCCCTGCCGCGTTTTCTTCTCCAAACTTCTGTGGTATGCACGTCAACTCACAAAATCTTCCACGGTGGCACACACAACAGTCCCAAAACACGAAATTTTAGTTGCTAATATCACACTTGCTCAAAATTAAATTCATTCCTTAAGATAAATTTTTTTTCTATAGAAGAAGGATATGAGAAGAATGTTTTTTGACAAGGCACATAAAAACCAGAATTAATTCTCTGATTGCATATTTCACATGAAAATTAACTTGGAGTCAGGTTAAAGTTAGCTTTCTGACAACATATTTAGCTAAAAATCCACTTGGGCAAGTCTCTGGCTCTCTATTTCGATTGAAAATCAACTTGAGTGGCAAAGTATTATGAACACTGTAAGTAAAGTATTGAAATACTTTTAAGTTATTCCTAGAGAACTATATATGCACTGAAATAGATAAACTTGAAGGGGTGAGTGAGGTGATTTATCCTGCACACGATTAACCTTACCTGCATACTTGAACTAACTCCCACCTGTGCAAAGACTGTAGCCTGTTAAAATCTAACTTAGCAAGTCTCAATAAGATTTTATCGTGACAAGTATTTTGCTCGTATATGGATATGTAACGCCTGGCTTCCAGTCTGTTCAGTCCTCTGCGGTTAGGCTGTTTTAGTGCATGGACTACTTGGTCTGCAATGGAAGTATTGCTTATATTTGGTAATTTTGATTGAAGCTGAGTTCTCGTGAAATCACGACCATAATCCAGCACGTCTTCGCCATGGACGCTCAGATGTGTTGCTTCATAAAATTCCAGCATCCCCATTACGTCACCATTGATGGAAAATTTGAACTCATCTTCGTCACTTTGATCATCCTTAAACTTCTCAAAAATTTCTGTTTTTATCAACATATGTGCATAAATTCAAGAAAAATAAATAAATAATAATAAAAATAAAAAATAAAAAATCAACATATGTGCATGTCACTTAGTTAGCTATAAATTTGACGCGCATGCAGAAATTAGAAACTTTCTTGAAGAAACTCTGTGACCATGTTGTCTGAGAAGTCGGAAACTGAGAGCAGTACTATAAATATCGTCGTTGCGTTCCAAGAAATCAGGGTATCTATCCATAAGATACTGTAAAGCTTCATCAATCTCCACTTCAAAATGATATGCTATTCCTAATCGTTGGATCGAATCAATCAGTTGCAGTTGTTGCAAGGGGTTCTCAGCAGTTGCCTTGAGCTCTCTTTTGACGATTTCTTTCAGTTCTTCAACCAGCACTTCTTCAGGAGCCTTCGTTGTCTACCACAGCAATACAACGATTAGTTACAGTACTATTAATCATATCAAATATTGGTAATTAATTATCATAAATAACGAAACGAGAGGTTTGAAAAGATATACATGGCGATCGCCTTTTTACATACAACCTCATGTGACAATATTCAAATTTGTTAGATATGAAAGACTCGGTCTTATCGAGGTATTGTCTTACCAACACTCATGATGAGGGATTTTATATTGAAAAGACACCTCAAATAATGAGAAACTCTTCATTTGACCTAGTATAGTATAAGGTTGCTATCATCATAGGCTCCAAAGATAGGAAAGAGGCACATAACCATCAAAAGTTCCTCATAGAGGGGTTTGGTAAGATGCACATAATTAACCACCGATTATCACAGAAGACGATGCTTGACACTTAACTCTTCCAATGGAGTACTAGACTTAGTGTCATCATAAGCTCAATTAGGTTTGAAAAGAGACACATAATAATTGGTTCTTACAAGAAACTCTATATGGAGTGTGAGAGGTAAAAGTAGTAATTTATTTTTATTGTATGTTTTTATATGTTCTTCCTAAAATTGGCCTGAATCCTAATTGTTCTAATAGACATTTACAACATAATTTTTTCTTAATATTAAATTATGTATGTATTGCAATAAAAAATATTAATTGTTTTTCATTATTAAATATATGCAATGTGTATTATTTATTAATATATATATATATATATATATAAAACTGTTTTCTAATTCATGCACACGCATTGAGCACGTAATAGATGTTAATATTTTATAAAATATTTAACGCACTTATCATGCATTTGGGAAGTGAAATAAATAAATAAACGAAAAATCAAAACATACAAAAAAAATTCTATTATGTGTATCGGTTCAATTAGGAATTGGTCTCCCCATATGTCTGGTTGAAAATTTGCTAAAGGTCGAGAAGCGTTCAGTATTTGGGATGACAAAGGAGAACTTGAAACTTGACTCTTGCTTTTCGGTCTTCATGGTCTTGATTTTTCTCTTTTTTTCTTTTTTCTCTTTTTTTAGGACAAAGATTAGTGTAGTAACCAATGGGAACGAGAGCGGTTTATATAAGACGATCGTTGTACGGTTAACTACACACCAAAAAACTAAAACATGTGTAATAAAGTATTTGTAATAATATAAAAATCACAATTACTGACATTTATTGCGTGATAATAACTTTTATTTTGTTACTATTTAATAATATTTTTTATATAAAAAATAGTTTTTGAATTGTCGTCATATAGTTTAATAATGACGAAAAAATAGTGTTTTAACTTGTCTGTATATATAGACAATTAATGACACATATATGGTAACTGGTAACAATAAAAATTATCACTACAATTCAGTGATCCAAAATTTTCATTCCGCTGAGTAATCGCTAGATGAGTGTCACTAATTGTCAATTGTGACAATATAAATATATTGTTGTTACAATTAAGTTTGTGAAAAAAAACAGGAAATTTCAAAGAAATCCCCAAACCAAGTTTTACTTTCCTTGTCAGTC
>JACFYI010003239.1:175907-220449 GCA_014898755.1 Handroanthus guayacan | reverse complement strand
GGACTGAACCCAAAAACCAAATGTGGTTTGGGGATTTTTAATTAAAATCCCCTTGTGAAAACTATTTTTGTGATAAAATATAATTTTTTGTCACTTTTTATAGAAAATTAGTGATTACTTTCGCATTGTCATTTAATTTTTTATCATTTGTGTTATACTTTTCTATTGTGATAATTTATAGGGAATCGGTTCAATTTTAATGGTTCTCTGTTTCCTTTTTCTTTTTGTGGTCCGTTACTGCTCAATTTCTTTATCACCTATTTTCTTAATTCAATAATTTTTAATTTTTTGAATGAATTATAGGATGGAATCATTCAAATTCAAACTCCTTTTAAGGACCACGTATTGTTTGGGATCTGGGGACCAATCCCCCTCTCATGAATTTTGGGTGACCACCCTTGTGACATCGAAGCAAGAGGATATGATGTGGCTGGATTTCATCCATTATTTAGCAGTTAGCCCATGTGAATATTAAGGAAAAAAAATATTTAGGTAGGACATGCGTCATTGTGAACTAGGTCAGTAGTAAAAAACTAAATAACCGTTGGCTCAGTCTACGCTGCACCTAGTGCACAGAAAAGTGACAAATGTTACCTTTTTTTTGTCTTTTCTTTTCTTTCCTTTTTTTTGACCTTTTGTTTTCTCCTTTATTTCATTTTAATCCAATTTTGTAAATATTAATAAATAAAAATATTTAATAAAACATTTTGTACATGTTTAGTATCTTGTAATGTTTTTAATTAAGATTAATCAATTTGAAATAATTAATTTATTTTTATGATTACTAAATTTTCAAATTGAATTTATATAAAAAAAAGATGAAAAAAAACGAATTTGAATATTTTTATTAGTAGATGAATCTCAATTTGACTAATAAAATGAATTAATTATTTAAGATTGATTAATTTTAATTAAAAATATTACCAATTACTAAACATGTATAAAATTTTTTATTAAACATTTTCATTTATTAACATTACAAAATGTTTTATTAAATATTTTCATTTGTTAATATTTACAAACTTGGACTAAAAGGAAGTAAAAGAAATAAAGGGAAAAAAGGAAAGAAAAGATAAGGCCAAAGAGGACCGGGGGGGTGGGGGGTTGACACTTGTCACTAGGCACCCGGTGCTGTATAGACTGAGCGCTATCTAAGGATGAGGATCTAAACCTTGTTTGTTTGGAATTTTCATCGAACAAAATGCAATTGGGCTCAAGCAGAGAGGCTCACTAGTCAAGGCACCTTGGGCCTGTAGTAAAGATATGCGAATAACACTACTACTATATTGGGCCGTCGGTAATGTCTGAAGTGTAGGGTTTTAACTGCAAAACCCTAGTCCGAAATCTGATCATCGAGCAGGTAAGAGCTGGGTGACCAAAAGGGGATGAACTCAATCAATTCGCCCAATTCAAGGTATGTAGAAATGCCATAAAATGTTCTTACACGGAACCATTTCATCAGTAAGCAGCTGAGCAAAAACTCATTAGTTCACATATGTTACTTCGGATTCTTTCCGTTACGTGATTCAGCTCTTCTTTCTTGATTGTTTAAATTTACCGGGTATTTTGGATAATCAGTTTCTGGTTTTTGGATTCTCTATGTTAATTCGAAAAATAAGCAAACGTGTGTCCCCAAAAATGATTGCCCGGCTTAGTAACCGCTTCTTGTACTCTTTTGTTAGTGAAAAAAATTCGACCCTTTTGCATAAGCGTTCATTTCATACATTCTCAAGAATCCAATTTTTGTACACTTTGGAACTTCCCTTAACTAATCCTAAGCTTTTCACATCTAAAGCCGCGGCTCAACCTCCAATTGCCCTCTACATTGATGGAATTCCACGTGTTGCCAAAAACGATGCACAGGCTGCACTTTTTGATTATTTACATTGTACTAGAGGATTGACATTTCAGGATGCAGAGCATATAAGCAAGAATTCACCTCGGTTTCTTCAGGACTTGGTTGCTAAGGTAGAAAAGGAGCAGGACGTTTCAAGAGCATTGTCCAAGTTCTTCAGGTACCATCCCATCAATGAGTTTGAGCCCTTCTTTGAGAGTTTGGGTTTGAGCCCCAAAGAATTTGCGCCCCTTCTTCCACAAGGGTTGATGTTTTTGGACGATGATAAAGTCTTGCTTGATAACTATCATACCCTCAGTGATTATGGTGTACCAAGGAGTAAGATAGGAAGGATGTACAAGGAAGTGAATGAGATATTCAGATACGAAATGGGAGTGTTGGATGTGAAATTGAGGGCATTTGAGCAATTAGGTTTGGATAGATCAACCGTCATAAAGCTTGTAACTTGCAGTCCTCAGCTTTTGGTCAGGGAAGTTAATGATGCATTTATAAGGGTTCTTGATGAATTAAAAGAGTTGGGACTTGACCGCCACTGGATTGGAGGGTCTTTATCTAGCCAAAATAAGTACAATTGGAATAGAATACTCAATAACCTGCGTTTTTCTCGTGAAGTAGGTTATAAACATGCACAAATGGGGGCTCTGCTTAGGAATGACAGTGCGCTATTGTTTGATGGATCTGGGAAACAAGTCTATGTAGTGGTTGGTGCATTGTTTAAGTTGGGTCTTAACATGAATGACATTTATGCTTTGGTCTCAGAGAACCCTCAGATTCTATCGCCCAAGTGTGCCAAGAACTTTCGGAAAGCATTGCACTTTCTCTTTGAGATAGGGATGGAACCAGAAAATATTGCCCAGATTCTATCTACCCACATGAAACTTTTTAGTTCACACTCTCTGAAAGGACCAAAGACTGTATTAAGGAATTTCAATGACAATAAGCGTAGTTTATGCCAGACTCTAAAAAAGGATCCATCGGCTTTTTTCAACATTACGTTTAAGTCAAATGTTTGTAGTACTAAGCATGCGGCTGCAAGGAATCCAAACAATTTTGTGGATAAAACAGAATTTTTACTGAGAATTGGCTATGTGGAAAATTCAGAGAAGATGGTGAAAGCTCTAAAGCTTTTCCGGGGCAGAGGAGATCAGTTGCAGGAGAGGTTCGATTGCTTGGTTAAGGCTGGTTTGGACTTCAATGCGGTGTCAAGTATGGTGAAACTGGCCCCAGCAGTTTTAAATCAGACCAAAGATGTTCTCGAGAAAAAGATTAAATTTCTGAAAAACTTGGGGTACCCAGTGAATGCTATTGTGGGTTTTCCCTCCTATCTTTGTTATGATATCAATAGAATTAGTCTAAGATTTTCAATGTATGCGTGGGTTACGGAAAAAGGTGCTGCAAAGCCTATGTTATCATTGAGCACGCTTCTTGCTTGTTCAGAAGCACGATTTGTAAAATATTTCGTGAATATTCATCCTGAAGGTCCAGTGATGTGGGAAGGTTTACAAAAATCATTACCCTCAAGTTGAGGCCAATTATCAGCGAAAAGATGGATCCTAACAATGGATTGAATGGATCATTAATCCGGATAAAGTTTCCACTCATGTTTTGGAGCGCCTGGAATGTTTAACTTTTGCTATCCTCTTGATGTATGAAGTGTGGAATATCCGCAATCTCAAACGAACTAAAGGTCTTCATCCTAACGAGCAAGTTGCAGCGCGACGAATTGAAATACATTCCTTGGATTACCTTGCTGGACAATGCAAGAAATTGTGCAATGCAAAACTTCGGACTTGTCTCTCGAAATGGATTTGCCCTTCCCCTGGTTGGGTCAAAATTAATATTGATGATGCATTTCTTGAGGGGAAAGCCACTGGTGCGATGGTTGCATGGAATTGTAGGGGCTCTTTTATCATGGCACAAATGGAAAGAAGCTGGTGTCTCAATGCTACAGAAGCAGAAATGAAGTCCTTGTCTTTGGCCTTGGCCTTGCGTCTGGCTGACGAGAACAGATGGGAAAACTCCATTTTTGAAACTGGTTCCCTGGAGTGTGTGCTAATGTTAACCAATGAAGATTAACCTCCTCTTTGGAACCTTCATGCTCAGATTTCTTCATTAAAATATCTGCTTTTTGTTTGGCCTCGTTGGAAAATTTGGAAGTTTAATCAGGAGGCCAATTTCTCGGGCCATAGCCTTGCCAAATGGGCATCGTCTTTTGATTGTTTTGGCTCTGTCCCCTTTCACAAACTCTCGTCTGTTCGTTTTTGTAATGATGGACAGGCCCAATTGAACTTTTGTAATGTTGGTTTGATTTCGTTTAATGAATATTTACTCATCAAAAAAATAAAATAAAATAAAATAATAAAATGTTGAGGCCAATTATGCATGGTAGAAATAATACATATGCAAGCTTGCCTCTTCCTTATTGTCATTTTTCATCTTTTCCATTTTCTGCTTCTTTTTCCAGCTTTTCTTTTTTAAATTCATGAAGACAGCTTGTGTTTTGGTGGTGCACAAAACAAATGCGATTATTGGTGAAATTTCAAGCATCAGGAAAACTGAAATACATGATATTCTTGCATGTTTGGACATTGTGTGGATGGATTATGGATAAATGCTAAGAAGTCAGATCCATGGATCATGAGATATGAAGGAAATGAGAACTACTGAACTCAAGTCACCAATACAAACGCAAGTGATTGAGCGAACAGGAGTAAAGCATTTCCAATAGAAAAAAAAAAAAAGAAAAGAAATACATAAATTTATGTAATCCAAATCCGAATTTATGAACATATTTCTTTTTTAAATGTTATTTGGATTAAGGGTTGGGTTGATGGGTAGGTCAGAAAGTACTTTTGGATTGAGGGGTCAGCCAACAACCTAGCTCAAAACTTCAAGTCGACCACATTTTGACCTAATTGGTAAGTTAAATTCAGACCCACTGACTTCGTATCAATTTTGTATGGGATTATCGTGTTGGATCATAAATTGTTACCCTAGTTAGAACGACTACTCAGAATATAACTTCCAAATGAAAGAAGGGCGAAGTCCAATACTGTAGCATAAAATGGATTGTCCACTGGGCTTGGCTTGGCTAATTGCTCATCTGCCTTTTAGTCTCATTTCTATCTCGGGGCCTTAATTTAGGCCCGGGACACCTGGGGAAGCAGTTGCAGGAGGCGTATGAATTTTTTTTTTTTTTTTTTTTTTTTTAAAGAAGGAGGCGTATGAATTCAGGCAAAGAGGTACTGCCAAACTGCTGTTCAGTCATTGTAGCCGCGGGATGAGAAGGAAAGGTACAAAAAGTCCGAGATTTGGGCTGTCAGGTTCTAGCATAACAGCCGCAACATTCTAAATTTCAACTGATAAGATATCTATGGTTGGATCTTGAATATTAATGTACTAACAATTTAAACTTTAGGAGAAAAAGTAGTAAACATATGAAAAACGGGTTTGAAATAATCGATCACCGCAATGTCACAAGTGATAACTAGGGTGATTTGAGTGTGGTCAAGAATTAATTTGTCAACATTAATTAGCATCTTATTTAGTTTTGGTGCATGAGGACTTGCGTTTTTCAATTGTTTCGTCTGCATAATTAATGCAATTTGCATTTATTAAAAAATAATAATAATAAAATACAAGCACCACTCCTTAATGTAATGAGGGCTACTGGATTTTGATTCCTGTTGGAGTTTGTGATACTTGGTTGCATGTGTTAATTTCTAATTTTAAACTTTCAACTGCATTAGTTGTCAATTTATGATTATTTAAGTTTGCACATGACCACAGCCACAATCTTTTATTAAAAGGTAAAAGTATGATGTACATAATGTGATACCTATTATATTTAAGATGGGAGTGATTTGTCCTAAATGATATTCCACTTAAAGCATGCATTATGAACAGGACCACTGCATACATGGTGTACAAGGACATAGGAAATCCATGAGAGGTAATTAATAAAGCACAACCCTCTAGGAAAAGGACTTGGACTCCTAGCACAATCCAAGTGGTTGTAGGTATCCCATCACTCGCAATTAAAACAGATGATGTTGAGGTATTCAAACGATATTAACAGATTCAATGAATGATTTTGAATTTCTCTTCAAGTGGTTGCTAGAGCACAATTTCAGCAGTTATGTTTTATCAATATGTAAATCTAATATAAAGAAGTATTTAAAAGAGAATTTTTATCCTATGCAGAAAATATCGTATAACATTTTAAAGAAATGCAAATAACAAATCTAAAATAGAAGGAAAAGAAAAAACAAATGAAAAAAAGTGTCTGTTAGACATATCATATTCTGTTAATGAAGGAGTTGAACCGTGGTGGGGGACATGACAATAGCATCCCCAGCGGAAGGGTTCCATCATACGGTATAAGACTAAAACCCAGGGTCCCCACTCAATTTGCCACTTTTTTGGTGTCCTATTAATAAACTATTAAAAGTTGATAAGACAAGCTTTATAGTTTTTACCCCACATGGCTGCTGCTCCGCACAGATGAACCCTTCCCTAATTGTTATTACATTGGACAATCTTGTTTTGGGATTGTTCGATGCCACCCCCTTGTGGGTGGCCACGCAACTCAAACAATGACACTATGATGTACTTAGTCTTGACTCTCAAATGATATTTTACTTTTATGTCCTTGGCTCTTGGGAGCAAAGTAAATTATATTTTTTTCCGTTATTTGATTTTTAAAAATAATAATTTATAGTTGATTATGTGACATTATTGATATATATAAGAATATATTAAAAAAAAGTATATCTTAAAATTTTAACTTTTATGTGAAAATATGAAAAATAAAGATAAAAAATTGATATAGATGAAATATTTTTTTATATATGATCCACACGATTTATTATCAACATCAATGATACGAAAATTATTGTGTTATGGATCCAAAAAAAGAAAAAAAGAAAAGGAAAGGAAAATAAAGAAATTAGCAAGGTGGGTTCTTAAATTATTCATGATTAAAACCATTTATAAGTTGGCATTAAAATACACATACATTATACATATCCATAACAATAAAAAGATAATATAATAGTAGCAATAAAAAAAAAACATAAAACATAATATTGAGTTGGGTGGCCTCCCACATGGGTGGCATCGAATGAGCCCTTGTTTTGTCTACTTTTTCATCTGTCTTCTGATCATCTCTGACATTGTTTTTTCACTTCCTTTATTGTCATCTTCTATATATATTTCAATCCTTTAGAGGGAGAGTGTCTTTCAACTTCAAAAAGATCGTCTCTTTCGAGTATTTTCTATCCACACACCACATATTTTACTTGTTCAAGGCAGAGCATGCACGCTTCTCTCTGTCATGTATGATGATTTTTTCTGTTTGCAAATGAATGTTTTTATCGAAAATGACAAGAAAACTTGAACTAGAAACTTGTGAGCATGTAATAAACTATTACCTGTTTCTTATTTCAAATCTGTATGAGCCACAGCTGTGCTTCGAAAAGAGTAGACTCTAAAACAAAAAAGTGAATGCTAATAAAAATTATTGTATTGCAATAGGTGGCCAAATTATTAAATAAGTATCATACATGTGCCGTATTCTACGGTTTGACTTCATTACTCAACTTCGGAATAATTAATCGATGACATTAATAATTACGAAGTCTTGTTTTCACGCTTTTCTAATTCTGCTTTTCTTGTTTAAAAAATAATAATTCATATATCATTTCTACCTAATATCTATTTATCAATTTTAATTTAATACAAGTCGCCTTTCTTCAAACATTGTGCAGCGCACTTGCTCTTTATTTTCAGAAGTGAATTTGTTAAATCAGGGAGAAAAGGAGTTTCCTCATTCGTGAGTTGTCATGATTGTGATGCGTCTGTTTGCTTTTGGATGTCAGGAATTTCGCTTTTTCTGGATTCCTTCCTATGTATCATGATCATCTGGGTTTTTCTTACCTATATACCATCATAAAACATTCTTGGATTCATGCGCTTTGTATCGGAATTACTTGCGTCATCAGTTTCGTAGAACCACTTATTGAAAAGGTAAAATTTTTCATTTCAAGTTTGAATTTTCTGATCAGCCCTTTTACTCTGTTTGTCTCTCTCTCTCTCTCTCTCTCTCTCTCTCTCTCTCACTTCTTGGAATTGCAGGCATCAACTTCTCCACAATGATGATATGATTGAATTTAGGCTTAGAACTGAATTGTGATTTAAGTAGAATAAGGGTACAAGCACCTTATCCGTCTCTGAATTTCCAAAATTGATATCTGGATTTGAATAAGAATGATTATTGTTACCTTGTTTTTATCCAATTCTTTTATAAACTGTGTTGCTTTTTTGATTCCACTGAAACCAATCAGCATCATGTGAATGTGAAGTCATATTGGTTGAGCTGGTTGTAATTTGGCTTTTTCTTGTACCTGCCAGATGAGAGATCTTGGTTTTCAGCTCTTTTGGCCTTCCAAATTCGACTGAAGCGGATAAACGTGAATGGATTTCTTGTGTTTATGATAGTTTTGAATTGGGCTACGGTAGATTTGTTATTGAATTAATTGGATTTCATTAACCGCAGACTGAATTCCAAATGGACTTGCTGTGCTTTAAGCATTTGAGATCCTCTGCCCTGCTTCTAAATTCTCTGGCATGCAAATTTGTCATGTTTTTCGTCATTGCTTTGGTCTTTAGATCAGTTTATCTTCCTAGATTATCCAGCTCTGGTAGCATAGAACAGAGCAATATATTTCCTGTGACAGTACATAGTGGAAAATCCAAGTTTGTAGAGGTTCCTCAAATCATATGGGGTTTGAATAATCAAAAAATTGCATTTGCAAGAGCGTGTTTAACTGCAAGAATGCTGAATCGGACGCTTTTGATGCCTAGCTTGAGCGCCTCGTTGTTTTATAAAGAAGTTGATCTTCTGAAACCTATTTCATTTGATAAGGTCTTCCAATTCGAAAAATTTAACAATCTCTGCAAGGGGTTTGTCCGATTGGGCCGTTACTCGGAGATTTCTAACACAACTGATGTCGTTGAGCTTCAAAAGGGAAGTGGACGAAGATGGACAATTGAGAAAGATTTAGGACAGTTGAGGCAGTTCAACGAGCATCCTTATAACGGATACGAGATTATCCGGATTGTTGGTAAGAACCCATTTTTGTGGCACGACCATTGGCCGGTTAAAGATTATGCGAAAGTCTTCGAGTGCTTAGTTTTAGTGGATGAAATATCAAGAGAAGCTGATAAGGTTGTCGCGAGGATTAGAGAAATTGTCTCATCACAAAATGGTGTTAACCTGATGTTACAGCCTGCACCTGCACCTTACGTAGCTGTTCATATGAGAATCGAAAAAGACTGGATGATACACTGCAAAAAGCTCGAGCAGAGATTAACTATGAGTGAAATTTGTAGCAGTAAAGAGCAGATTATGCAAAGAATGGGAAACATTGTGGGACTAAAAGCTCCGATTGTTATATATCTTGCAGTTGCAGACGATCTTCTTGAAGACAACTCTATACTGTCTGGTTGGAAAGAAGGTTTACTTCCTTATGAGAAGAAAAAGTTGGGCGTTTTCGACATATACAAGAAGCACCCTTATCTGATTCAATCAGCTATTGATTATGAAGTTTGCTTGAGATCTGATGTGTTTGTGGGGAACAGCTTTTCGACTTTTTCTAGCCTTGTAGTTCTTGATAGAACCCAAAAAATGATCACAATGGGTGTTAGAGAATTGTGTGGATTAGATGTTAGATGGCCTTCTTATGCCTATAATTTAGAAGGTAAATCAAAAGGGCCACGTCCGTGGGCAACGAATATGTCGGAGTCAAGCCTCCAAGCCATTAGTTATGGTTCTAATCGTATATCTTGTCGATAATTTATGAAGTTGGCGAACTTATAGCTTCAAATTTTTTCATAGACAACATCAGGTATAGAAATTCCGGTTTACTTTCTAAATGTTTGAGTGATCTTCATATGAGTGTACATTTGGTGGGATATTGTAAATTTTTCGGGGACGAATATGTCAATGGTTTTGTATTTCTTGTTTGGCTCAAAGTTATATATATGGTAAACATAGTTATTGCATTTTCTTGATTACTCACTTATTCTTGAGAGTGTGTGTAAATTGAGTTTGCTCTAAATACCTGTTAGCATCAGTAAGCTGTAAACTAGACAATTATAATGGTAACAATTACTGATTCTTGTCCGAGTTCGTGAGTTGTACGACGACAATATATAAGTCTTCCGTGAATGTTTTAATAAGTTGCCATCTAAAGTTGGTTGGGAAAGGAAGACTGTTATGTTCCATTTTGGGCTGGATGAGGCGCATTTGGATGGTTGGCGGTTATGGCATTTTAACGACCTAACGCTTTCTTTTGGAGGCAGTCCCAGGACATCTAAGAAATTAGGAGTTAGGACTTCTATCGTTTTGTTGTTATTTTTTTGTTACTTAAATTTTTTTTTTTTTTTTTAGAGAAGCGATTACATTCGATTACATATTAATATCATTTCAAGAATACATTTTAAAAATCAAATATGTAACTAAATACAATTCAAATAATTCAAAATCACCATTTTGATGGACAAAGACTACTATTCGGTAGATGAACACCCACACGTTATTGGTGGGACTCGAATTTTGCACCTCCATTATAAAAAGGTGGAGACAGTGCCACTGCATCCAAAGGACGATGGCCTGTTACTTAAAATATTGAAGACAATGTTTTTTATTGATTTTCAAAAATTTAATATTTTTTTTTATATGATAACCATTAATTTCAAATCTTAACCCGTGTCAAATGAAATAAATATAGTGGATGAGTGTTCAGTAATAAAGAAATAATTTAATAATTAAATAAATAAATAAAAACTAATGTACGCATATGATATGAGAAGAAGCATATATCCCATGGTTGGGCTCACATGTGAAGCTTTTACGTTTTGGGTCGCCAACTATAAATTGGTTTCGAACGTTCTCTTATTGGGCTGTGCCTGTATCCTTATGCTTTTGTTTCGGATTTTTTATTGGGCCTCTGTTGTAGAGGTCATAGTTGTATGTTCGGATCATTTGGTCGCAGAATCGGGGTATTGATTGCTGCAACTATTTACGCGTCTCAAAGTAAAATATTCTATTTGACTTTTTCAAGAAAATGATGACCTTCTTACATTTAATGGCGACTTCAGAAATATTAGTCAGTGTCAAAATTTTTTTATATTTTTAATATTACCCAATTTTATTTTTTATTTTTTATTTTTTATTTTTAAAAAGACTTGATCACATTACTCTGAGTATCTCCTCTTGAAACTCAAATCCACACTCGATGTGTTCGCAAGATGTAACACAAATCGCATTAGTCCCCAAATCACCTCATTTTGAATCACAAGCCCTTACTTACTATGTCGGACAAAAAATATTGCCAAGTTTAATACTTAATATCTTAAAAAAGTTTAATATTATTTGTATTGCTTAACTAAAAAAATTCTTAAAAAATTACAAAATATAAAAAACTAATGCACAATCATAGTCGCAATAGAAATTCATAAAAGTGTTGCATTATTTTTTATGAAAATATACTAAAACATATTTTCTTTTAATGATTTTTCCATATTATTAAGGAGAATCACAAAAACTTTTTTGAAATAAACTTTAATATTCTACGTATTTATCTATAAATTGTTTATCTGGAAAGAAACAAATTTTATTACTTTTTCACTCCGAAAAATTCAATAATTGTTTTTGGGCTAAACTAAATTTCTTTGATATATAGAGACTTAATTGAAGTAATTTTTTATATAAAATTTTCTATATTATTTTCTGGTCGTATCAATAATAATTTTAACATTAATAAATTAAATTTAAAAAATAATTTTAAATATATTTTATTTTAAGTTTTTAATTTCATGCTTCATGTTATTTTAATTTTATCAATTTAGTAATTTTGAATTATTTTTCATATCATCATCACAAATGAAAGAGGGAATGGAAAAATCATCCTACAGCAATAATTCTTTTTTTTTTTTTTTTCGCTTTGGTTTTTTTGAAAAAAAAAAACAAAGTGAAAAAAGAGCACAGCACAAATTCTAAACTAGGCTCGGCGGCTTTGCCATTTGGAGGTATGACAGAACGAAGCGCTGCCCTCTTCGAAGCTTTGAAGGTAGCGATTTCGTTGTCGAGTTCGTCCAATTTTCAGATTTTTGCAGAGTAACAATATTTAAGATTGTTCAAAGGTACAACACTGATAGTCTTAAATAATGATGATTGATCGAAGTGTTCTCAATGTTTTTATATTCAATTTGTATTAGAGTAGCAAGATTTAATGTTTTTGTATTCAAATTAAGACTTTGTATACGTAGCAAGATTAAGAAATTTTCATCCTTAACTGCGAAAAGGTGAGGAACCATATCTTTTTCTTTTCTTTTCTTTTTTCCCCCCAAATTTTTGGTCGAATTTCAGTTTATAATTTTTATCACTGCTTCTTGCATTATAATTTTTCTTTTCTGGTGAATTATTTGTTTTGCTGGTGAAGTTTTTTTACGACCCTGGGAAGAAGATTAACCTTGTTGAGCTGGGATTTTGCGTTCTTGCAGTAGTTAGCATATGAAAGAGCCTTAAGAATATGAAATCTCATGGTAGAAATTGTCACTTTTACATCCAAATAAAAACCAGGAAAGTAGAGACATCTATGAGCAAGGTTTCTGATTTCACTTTCTAAATGAAATATACAAATATCTTTATGTTTCAACTATCATCACCAATATTCATTGAGCTTGTTGAGCTCTTCTAAGGCTCACTCGATGATGAGCTCGAGCTCGGGCTTGGAATTGTTACCAGGCTCAGCTCCTTTGCAAGCCTATTCAAGGATTAAAGGCTTGTTTTTTTATGTCATAAGAAGTGTTTTTTCATTACAGCAAAGATTGTTGGGCATACCCAAAATTGTACTCACGCTGTACTCATTCTCTAAAAATATCTCTTTAAATGTTGGGTTGTACCCAATGTCTATCCATCAAGTACCCGGTACTTCATGTAAAATGGAGTACCCATGCATTAGTGCTTTAGATTATAAAGCAGAATTTAGAAAGCCAAGAACCCTATGCATTTCAAGTTTGCATTTTTTTTTTTTCTCTTTTGTTTCCAAATGCTTATTGGGGAGACTCATGAGTTCGGATCTTAAGTATGCGCTTTTTTCCTCCCATTGTTTAATAGCTTTCAGAAAGGTGGTCTGGAGGGTTTCAACAATCCTGCCATGTAGATAGTGTTTATTCAAGTTTACAAGAGATATAAGCTCCTCTAGCTTAGTTTCAAAAGTCCAATATCTTTCTTTTTCATCATGTTGTCTGGTTGTCCTGGGTAGAAAATTTTGAATTTTGAGTGTTCTTACTCAGGTTAAGAACAAGCTGAGCTGGAGCGCTCTCATTGCAGGTTCTGACACCTTGACTGCGTGGCGTGAAAGTTATATATGGTTTTAAACACTTGTTTTCACTTTATTCTGCTACTGAACATTTTACAACTGTGAATGAACTCTTTTGAGTGTCATCATGTTTTCAATACAGCTCAAAAAAAATACTTGCAAACAAATTTTTTTGGACTTCGTTCAATATCTTTCCAACTCCCTAGTTCCCTGTTCTTGGCTTAAAGCTTTTGCTACACAATGGGACCTGAATATAATCATAAAAGAAGTCATTTGTTATCTTAGGAGATTCTTTTTCTCTGGTGATGTAATTATTCTGTTTCACAATGAAGCATGATGCACCAAACATGGCAATGGTATGGTTGGAAATGTTGACATGCTTGCTTGCTGGGAGGGCCACCTTAGTGCATAAACAGAGAGTTTGTGTTTCTTTATGAATGATCTGTGACATGTATTCTCAAGTGCATCCAAGAATCACATGCACTCTACGAATTAAATGAAGCACCAAATTAGTCTGTTCAAATTCGCTGCACCCTCTGTCTTGTTCCAAGTACCATGATATTTGTGAATTTGGGAAGAATCATTAAGGATTCTATATTTTACTCACAATTTAAGTTGCCTATTATGTTTGGGAAGCCTCTTTCATATGTTGGGAAGTTTTGAACTTTGGGCTTTCTTCTGACATGAGTTAATGCCCTTTACTATCATTAATTAGTTGGTAACTAAACAGTAAGATAATTTTAAATGGCTAAATGGCATCATTCATATTGGTTTCCTTAATCCTTATGTACTCTAATAACAGATTATGTTCTTTTAAAATTCTCATGGGTATCCATTTTGCAATTGTTTTACAGGATATAACTTTTTGAGTTCTAGAGATGTTAGGGCAATTACTCATATTTACAAGAGGAGGCTTAATCCTCTGGAGTTGCAAAGAGTTTGGAAATGCTCTTAGAGGCTCACCCATTGATACTTTGATCAGGTCCTGCCTTTTGGAGGAAAGATCAGGTGCTGCATCATATAATTATGACGCTCCGGGTGCTTCATACACTCTTAAGTGGACGTTTCACAATGAACTTGCGCTTGTATTTGTTGCTGTATATCAGCGAATTCTCCATCTCTTGTACGTAGCTGAGCTGCTTTCTATGGTTAAGCAAGAGTTCTCAGAGATTTACGATCCCAAGCGAACTTCGTACAATGACTTTGATGAAATATTTCAACAGCTTAAGAAGGAAGCTGAGGCTCGTGCAGAGGAGATGAAGAAATCAAAGCAGGTGGGAAAGCCTGTGGAGGCAACAAAAAAAAGAGTGGAGGTGAAAATGATGGTGGTGATGGCGACAAGTTAAGAGGTCGCCTGCTAGAAAATGAAAATCCTAACAATAATCATGTCAGAAAAGGGGAAGTGCCTACAAAGGTGAATGCTAATGGTAAAGAGAACGGGACTTCCAATAATGGCGCTTTTGTTGTAAATAAGCTACAGAAGCTTAGGTCCAAAGGTGGAAAGAAAACTGAAACTGTTGCTAACAAGGTTTCCAAAGCGGAACCAAAGAAGAAGATAACTAAAAAGAACAGAGTTTGGGATGATTCACCAAGAGATACAAAGTTAAAGAAAGATCGGCGAAGAAATGATTTGTTTTAGTAAATAAAAAGGGATTTTGAAAATAATAGCTATTTAAATGAAAATGCAATCCCTTTGTGTAGATTTTGTTACTTTTGTGTTAGAAATAAATAAGAATAACATATTTCAATAAAGAAAACAGTTTTAAAAATCTATAACCATACGAAAATGCAATCTCCGTATGTCTTGTTCATCTTTCGTATGCCATTGTGGTGAAAAAGATTTTTCAGGTTAAGCACAACTATTTTTCCGTCATTAGAGATAAATAAAGAATAATATACTTCAATGTAAAAAATGATTTAAAAAAATAATATTCAATTGTGTAAACTAATATGAAATTTAATAACCAACCATCGATATTTATTCATTCAATTATGGTCATCCACCCCTTCCTATGCAAAATAATTAGCATAAGTCAAGTGCGACAGCACTGAAAAACTAAATTTATTTTATATTTTTATTTCATCTTATCTGATTGGGAAATAAATAATATCTTAAAATAAAAGTCATTATTTTGACATAAAATATAAATTTTAGCTGAAGATAATTAAATTTTTAAAAAATATTTATATATTTAAGTAATATCACTTAATTTTACATTTGCTTGTAATTGATTAATGATTATTAAAAAAAAAAAAAAACACTTATGTGCATTGGCAAACTGAGGGTTTTTTTTTTTCCCCCCTTTTTTGATAAGAATATTTACGGACGCTTTTTTTCCCTTAATGATTTTTTTTTTTCCCTTTTTTTCCTTTTTCATGAGATATATAGGACGCTTTTAAAATTCTTACTGGCTTCTATATATTAACGGATCAAATTTCTCCTAGAAATCTTCGTACGTTAGATTGATACATCTCCTAATTATTATTATTATTAGCAGTCAATTAATGGGGGAATAATTATGGTCATTCAATTACATTCTTATCATTTATTTCCAACGCCTCCTAAGTCAAATTTCCTAGTTTTCCACATTGAAAGTAATGGCAATTTTCTCTTCTCTTGTCAATTCGAATAATGATAAAATATGACAAAGAAGCCCCTCAAATTTTCTATTTATCTATAAAGTGCCAAATCCTTTTTGTAACTCCAATTTTATGCAATAACAAACCACTATATAACACACACACTCTCTCTCTGTCTCTAAAAAAAACATAAAATAAAATAAAATAAAGAAGAGAAAAGAAAAGAAAAAGAAAAAAGGGGAAAAAGAAAAAACCAACATATAGCTCCGAAGGCACTATTGTATTTGTAACTTTGCATATCTTCATTCCTATCAAAAAACAAAAAAGAAAAAAAAAATGCACATCTTCACATATTTGAAAAAAAATCAAATAAACACACTGGGATTATTTTAAAAAAGTAATATTTATTTAATTTTACACAATAAAAATTTAAGCATACAAAAGTAAATTCATTTTCCCCCAAAATTAAACATCAACAAAAATAAAAATTCTTTGCAAACACGTGCCTCTCACGTGACCCGACATGCAGAATCAAGAGTCCATCCCAAGCCAAACTGCAGAGAAATGTGTATATAAATGGCAGGCAGGCTCCAAGCCTCCAGCCAACCCAAAAAAACACTTGTTATCTCCCTACAACTATTCCCTCGCCGTCAACAAAATGGCTTCTTTGAAAACCCTTATTCCCTGTTTGGCAGTCCTGCTTTTGCTCTCCATAATCAGCTTTTCTGAAGCAAGAGAATTTGTGGTTGGCGGCAAAAAGAGTTCCTGGGAAGTGCCATCTTCCCCCGATGAGTTCAACAAATGGGCCGAAGCAAACCGCTTCCAGATCGGTGATTCCATCGGTAAGATTTAATCTTTTTTCCTTTTTTTCCCTGGTTTTGGTAGTTTTTAGGATCGTTCTACATTTTTCCATCTGCTTTCTCTGTTTTCATGCATGGTTATGAGAAACTAAAATCAGCAAACTCTCAGTTACGTTTGATATATATATATATATATTGTGTGTGTGTGTGAGTGTGTGTGTACGTGTTTTCTTTTTGAAGCCCAGATTTTACTTTATACTAATATTATCATTATTTCCATCTTATTTTATCCAATTTGTGACATTCGGGATTTCTCTGTTGTTACATCCTGCATTCACATATACCGAGATACATACCTGAAACTAGTTTCATTGGGATTTCTTGTTTTTTGCTATTTTTTTAATTAAATGTTAAATACTATTCTTGAATTTGTTTATTTTATTACAGTTCTGAAGTATGGCAAGAATGATTCTGTGCTAGAAGTGACTGAAGCGGACTACAAAACCTGCAAAAAATCGAACCCCATTAAATCTTACAATGATGGAAACACCAAAATTACATTAGACAAGTCAGGTCCATTTTTCTTCATAAGTGGGGCTGAAGGCCACTGCCAGAAGGGCCAAAAGCTGGAGATCAAAGTTCTTTCTGCCAAACATGGCCTTTCTGCGGCTCCTTCTCCGGTCGAGAACCACCACCATCATGCACCGGCGCCAGCACCTTCCGATGGTGGTTTTGGGTTGAGGGCAGGCTTCAAGGGCGGCATTGCGGTGGTGGGATTTTTGGCTTTGGTTTAGAGGGAGAATAGCACATGAAATTTACATGGCATATAAGTTGTCTTACAGCTTCTTTTGTCATGTAATTTGGCTTTGTCATCCGATGTTATGAATTAACTGCCGCTTTTCGGTTTAGGGTTTTTTTTTTTTTGGTTTTTCCCCCTAATTCCTTGATTCTGATATGATTTTAAGTGCAATTTTACTAAATTTTGATTTGAAATCAATGCAATTTGCCATTTTTCAAGTGTAAATGGTATTTTTTTGACTTATAAATTTCCTTAATTGTAAGTTGTAACATATTGCCTAGCATTCATTAGTAATTTGCCTCCCTTCTTAGTGCCATTCTCAAATCATTTTTTAATGTCTATGCATGACACTCTTTGATTTTTCTAATATATTATTTTATATAATATATCCAAGTAAATACATTTACATAATTAAAAAGTATGTTATCGTATACAAATAAATTATCATTAATTTTATATAAATAAAAAAAATTAACCACACATATTGAGTACGCTACAAGTACTAGTTTATTTAGTTATATGTTGTTGTTACACAATGGCTGATAAGTTTCAGACAAA
Organism: Handroanthus guayacan; assembly: GCA_014898755.1. Lineage (NCBI taxonomy): Eukaryota > Viridiplantae > Streptophyta > Magnoliopsida > Lamiales > Bignoniaceae > Handroanthus > Handroanthus guayacan. The sequence goes on along the minus strand of JACFYI010003239.1, from coordinate 202,470 downwards.
CTATTAAGGGAAAAAAGTCTCACACAAGGGTGATGAAGGGTGAAGTCAATCAGAAAGGAAAATTAAACGGTGATTATTATTATTATTATTATTATTATTATTATTATTATTATTATTATTATTATTATGTAATTAGAACTTAGCAAAAAATGACTAAAGGAAATTGATTTGACACAAATCTTCATGATCATTTGTCTGTGGTGTGGAATATTTAGCATTCTCTATATTAATTAGGAGTTTATAAGAGCAAACTTTGAATCTTTGATAGATATGCCATACCTTAACCGGATTCCCGATTCCATACCATAATCCGTTAGGCTGATTTTCCTCCATATAATCTGAAAATAATGAAAATTATTTTTTGACAATATTCCCGGCGCATATATTCATGATTAGTTATGGTATAATCTTTTTTTACATGCCCAAAAATCTTTTTTGAAGAATTTGCTTAAAACATTTTTAAATAAAAAGATTTTTGTTTGATTTATTTAAAGCAGCAAAAGGAAAATGAAACCGAAATTTGATTTAAGAGAAAACTGTAATTTTAGACAAAAAGGAAACAAAACTGAAAGAAGAAAACAACATTGGCTGAGAAACTATGTCATAAAATAATCATAGATATTAAAAGAGGGTGTTTGGCTAAGTTTATTTAAAACATCTTATAAGATATTTTTAGAGCTTAAAAGATGTTGAATCTTATTTTAAAAATAAGTTATTAAAGTGTTTGGATAAAATAAGATATTTTAGCTTATAAGATGTTAGTAATGGCAATATTGTAATTAAAGTGGTTAAAAATGAAGGTGGATGTTAAGATCTTAAAAATAAGTTGAGAGCTCCTTACTTTTCTTAAAAGAGCTTATAAGCTCCTAACATCTTATTTTTTAAGCTAATAAGATCTTTTTTAAAAAATTTTACCAAACACCTTATAGCACCTTATAAGCTCTTAAATATCTTATAAGATGCTTTTAAGAGCTTATAAGCTCACCTAAACACCCTCAAAGTCCAATGCAAAGAACTAAAATAAGAAACATTTCTCATACTTAGGTTGTTTTATAAATGAAATGGCACCGCCTATCTCTTGTTATAGTAAGGTACAAGTTCAAATTTTACCAGTAGCATGCAGCCAGTGAGTTGTTAATGTCAACCAACAAAGATCATCCAATCGAGATGTTTAGTGTATAGGTGTGAATTTCCGCCAAAATCTAGCAAGAGTCCAAGACTTTGAGGACTTTAGTTTAGGCGAATTCTCACCCACCACCAGACACATTGAAATATGGTTACAACTTACAAGTCTCTTCTACTATCAAGGAAGCATGTGACTATTTATTGACCAACTCAAATAAACGTTCCAAAAATGATCCCTTGGCAATATCCAATAATCTAGATACATAATAATGAGTTGACTCGCTGACCAAGTGAACCCTATATCATGGAAGTGAGCATATCAATCCCGTTTCAAAATTGCCAAGAAACATGGTCGTGGGAGATGTGCAAAATTAGAGACAATTGTTCATATTATTTAGTCAAGAATACTATTTCTTCGATTCAATATTATTAGGAGAAGATATTTTTTATTGTTTGCAAAAATATAATAAATTAATTGTATATAGTAAGTTTTCGTTTAATTTAATTAAATAAATATATTATGCACAACATGAGATTTATACTAGTATCGTTAAATTTATGTTAGCGTGAAGTGAAATTACGAGTAAACCTCCTGATTCATGCATATGAAAAAAGAATAGGTTTTCATTCTTGAACCCGTAATTGATACTTACGAAAGTTTTGGGTATCATGTTTTGAGTCTTTTGACTATAGAATTTTTGGGTATCAAGTTTTGCCATCTCAATTTACGGTGTAAATAAACTGAATTTGGTTGAACAAAAGAGTATTTAAGTTTGTTTCATTATTTTCTTTTTAATTCTATCAAAATTGAAATTGTGTTTGAGTTTTACTTGATTGTTAGATGGGTTGAGCTCAAATGGGAATATAAAATGAGTCGAACCTGGTGACTAGGCTTGTGAGCCGATTCGAATAAAAACTTGATTCGAGTTCGAACAATAAATCAAGCTCGAGCCGAGCTCAACGAGCTTGAGCTGCCTAATGAAGCAAGCTTGAGCTTAAAGTTATTTGTTCATGAGTTTGTCTGCCTATTCATAAGCTTTTTAATTATATTTATGTATATTTTTTTAATAATTATATATTATAATTATAATATTTGATATTATGTATAATATGTATAACATATATAAATAAATATATAATATATATTTATGAGTAGTAAATACTTAAATGATTAATACTTCAAGCTTGATCGTTTATTGAGCTTGAACAATGAAATAGCTCGAGCTTAGAGTATATAATTCGAGCTCGAGCTTGAGCTTTCAAATTACTTCAAGCTCGACTCTTTGATACCCCCTAAACTTTTTAATAGAGCCAACAATTAGGTTGAGCTCGAGCAATTGGTTATTTGCATAGATATTTTGTTGACTCTTTGACACCCTCCTAAACTTTTTAATTGAGCCAAAAATAGGTTGAGCTCAAGTAATTTGTTATTTGAGTAGGTATTTTGTTGTTTATAATTATCCAATTCAAGTTTGAGTTAAAATTTATATCCTATTGAATCGAAAAGTATATCTTACTTGTTTTCATATTTAGTGAATTTAATTTGCATTTGCATTTAGTTATACTTATTTCAAATAGCCTATCGAATGTTCTAATTGACATTTTAATCTTATTCCAGTATGATGTCATCGTTAATTGAGCAAACATAATTTTCTATTATGATTCAAGGACTAATTGACTAGCACTTTGGATCTTTTATTCCAATTTGCATTATATCTACAATTTCATTATTACGAATGCGTATCAAGTATATTACATCAAAGTTCTGTATTTTTATGAAAAAAAATATTAAACACTCCTAAGACATACTCGTATAATGAAATAGAGTATAAAAAATATGTATTGAAAATTTAGATTAGAAGGACCCTAATGGGGTGACCTATCACGCAGAAGGCTGGAGAGGGAGAGCCATCCTCGTCACTTGCATATAAGCCCTAATCCTAGGATGTTAACTTGGCCAAAATAGGGAAGGGTATCCATGCATAGGGGAGTAAGTAAAATTTCAGCTTGGTGAGGGCAACAATCAAGGAATAATTAAGTATGAGATAACTTATAGTATCTAAAATAATGACCTGCTAGATCCAAATTATCAAATAGAGATAGGCACGGTCTCATCAATATTTATAAAGTTCATATAGGTCAGTAATAAGTATGCACTTGGTTCTTCATCAATCTCTTGGATTCTCAAATTAGTCTAAACAGATAACTAACTTAAGCATCATTGGATTTTGCTAGAAAAATTCAATGCCCTTAATCGTGTTATGCATGTGAGCTCTTTATTCAAACATACTAATGGAAGTTGTATTCTAGCACAATTGTGAAGCTTCATACGATATGTAGAAATGTGTTCTTATTTATGCTCCACGCCAACCCCCGGCCCCGGTATAAAGTCTTATTCTGAACAGATTATAGAGGGTTTATGGGATTTTATATATTGTAGTAGTATTAGGGAGGAAGTGGGCTATGGATACATAGGTGCACTTTTACGAATTATGGGTCTCAGGTAGCTTGGGTGCTTGTTTGAATGGTAGAGCTGCAAATTGGGCCAGTTAAAGCGAATGTAATGTAAAGTTTGTATTTTTGTGTTTTGTTTCTTCCGGAAAATAACTAATTATACAAGTGGAAAGGAAATAAACCTTCTAATTCAATACGTAGTTTGCAGTTTGAATTCTTGTTTGGTTGGAGATGAGAGCTGAGAAATGAATTTAAGTCTGTGTTGCAGGATACAGGCACTGTACCGATACCCGATACGGATATGGGTATTGGATATGGTAATTTTTAAATATTAGGATACGGGATAGGGGTACGGCAGTAAGTATTATAAATTATAATATATATATATAGAAGAATTAAAATTTCATAAAATAAGATATGGAAGTGTGTGTGTGAAGAAGTTTGGTTAAAACTTTTACAGAGAGAAACTCTTAAATACGTTTATATCACTTCAACTCTTTTTTGATGGTTTACAAATATATTCACATCCCTATTTATATGTACTATCCACTTTCTCAAATGGGTGGTGGTGATTTACTTGATCTAACGATTTATATAATCTTTCTAGAATATTAATAAAGATACTTTTTACTAGACTATTTCAGAATTCTATTCTAAAAAATTCTATACAAATATAGAATATTACACAAGTATGAAGATTATTTTGGAAAAAAGTAAATCTTCTAGTTCCTCAATTGTTCATTGAAAAAGCGGAACATAACATTGTGTTTTCTTTCAAGGATAGGGCTGCAAGGTGAGCCAAGCCGGCTCGAGAGGGAAAAGCTCGGCCCAAGCTTGAGCCCAATGCTATTGAGCTCAATGGCTAGAAGGCTTGTGCTCCAGATTGAAAACTTGAGGTATTATTTAAAAAATATATATGATGTAATAATAATATAATTTATAAAAATAAAATTTAAAAAAATACGCACTAAGTAATTGTTGTTATTGATATGTAACTAAATAATATCAAAATATAATTTATAAAAATAAAATTTAAAATTATACAATATACATGAACAATAATTTTTAAATTTATAACTCATTTATCAGTCTTCACTATATATTAATTATTACACAATAAAACTATTTTACAAGTTATTAACTAATTTGTAAGTATTAGGCTTTGAGAAATATGAAGAAATTTGTATTTGCATTATTTACAAAATATGATACGATATGAAATTATTCAAATTCTAAACTATTATTAACTCATTAGTTAAGTCATACAAATTATAGACAAATTCTATTATTCAAATTTAATTATATAATTTAGAGACAAAAAAGTTCATAATAACCATAGAGAAACATTAATTAATATTAATAATATATTGTTGTATGAAAAATGTTACTTTTTGGTAATAAAGATGTAACTTGTTAAAAATATTTTAATTTTTACTTTAATACTTGAAAAAATTAAAAATACTTGAAATATTATAGTGACGAAATTGTCAAACCAAACTAAATTATTTTGTTTTCCTAACCAAACAAAAAATTTTATCTCATATAATTAAAATGAAAGTAACATTATTGTCAATAATTTTAATTTCAAACTATTAATAATTGATATACGTAAAAAAATATACTAAAACATGTTTCTTTTAATGATTTCTCCATATTATTAAGGAGAATCACTAAAACTTTTTTGAAATAAACTTTAATATCCTACATATTTATCTATAAATTGTTTATCTTAAAAAAACAAATTTTATTACTTTTTCACTCCAAAAAATTCAATAATTATTTTTTGGGCAAAACTAAATTTCTTTGATATATAGAGACTTAATTGAAGTAATTTTTTATACAAAATTTTCTATATTATTTTCTGGTTGTATCAATAATAATTTTAACGTTAATAAATTAAATTTTAAAAATAATTTTAAATATATTTTATTTTAAGTTTTTAATTTCATGCCATCATTTTATTTTAACTTTATCAATTTAGTAATTGTGAATTAATTTTCATATCATCATCATAAATAAAAGAGGGAATGGAAAAATGATCCTACAGCAATAATTCTTTTTTTAAAAAAAAAAAGAAAAAAGAAAAAAAACCAAAGTGAAAAAAGAGCAAAATTCATCAAAAAAAAAAAAAAAAGTGAAAAAAGAGCAAAGCGCAAACGCTAAACTAGGCTTGGGGGCTTTGCCATTTGGAGTTGTGAGAACACGAAGCGCTGCCCACTTTTTCTTCTAATTATCTTAAATACTAAGTAGATACCTAATTTTCCTAAGGCTACCGCTGCCCGACGCTGCTTCGAAGCTTTGAAGGTAGCTATTTCGTTGTCGATTTCGTCCAATTTTCAGATTTTTGCAGAGTAACAAGATTTAAGATTGTTCAAAGGTAGAACACTGATAGTATGATCGAAGTGTTCTCAATGTTTTTATATTCAATTTGTATTAGAGTCGCAAGATTTAATGTTTTTGTAATCAAAATTAAGACTTTGTATCCGTGGCAAGATTAAGAAATTTTCATCCTTGACTGCGAAAAGGTGAAGAACCATATCTTTTTCTTATCTTTTATTTTTTTCCCAAATTTTTGGTTGAATTTCAGTTTATAATTTTTATCACTGCTTCTTGCATTATAATTTTTGTTTTCTGTTAAATTTATTTATTTTGCCGGTGAAGTGTTTTTACGACCCTGGTAAGAAGATTAACCTTGCTGAGCTGGGATTTTGCGTTCTTGCAATAGTTTGCATATGGAAGAGCCTTAACAATATGAAATCTCGAGCACCCGGTACGAGTACTTCATGTAAAATGGAGTGCCCATGCATTAGAGCTTTAGATTATAAAGCAGAATTTAGAAAGCCAAGAACCCTATGCATTTCAAGTTTGCATTTTTTTCTCTTTGGTTCCCAAATGCTTACTGGGGAGACTCATGAGTTCGGATCTTAAGTATGCGCTTTTTTCCTCCGTTTGTTTAATAGTTTTCAGAAGGGTGGTGTGGAGGGTTTTAACAATCCTGCCACATAGATAGTGTTTGTTCAAGTTTAAAAGAGATATAAGCTCCTCTAGCTTAGTTCAAAAGTCCAAAATCTTTCTTTTTCGTCATGTTGTCTGGTTGTCCTGGGTGGAAAAATTTGAATTTTGAGTGTTCTTACTCAGGTTAAGAACAAGCTGAGCCGGAGCTCTCTCATTGCAGGCTCTGACACCTTGACTGCATGGCTTGAAAGTTATATGGTTTTAAGCACTTGTTTTCACTTTATTCTGCTAGTGAACATTTTACAACCCTGAATTAACTCTTTTGAGTGTCATCATGTTTTCAATACAGCTCAAAAAATACTTGCAAACAAATTTTTTTGGACTTCGTTCAGTATCTTTCCAACTCCCTACTTCCCTGTTCTTGGCTTAAAGCTTTTTCTACACAATGGGACCTGAATATAATCATAAAAGGAGTCATTTGTTATCTTAGGAGATTCATCATCTGGTGACATTAGTTCTTCTATCTTAACAATTGCTTTATGTAATAATTTTGCTTTTATAGTTTTTAATAGCAATTCTATAGTTCTCCTTGCCTTTTTTTTGTTGTTTTTGTTTTCAGGGTATTTAAAAATCCTGCTGGATGATTGACCAAAAAATGGAATATTAACCTCTGTTGTTTCCCCTATTTGCTGGAACAATCTCTTCTGTCAGTTGTGACTCCTTGGTTCTACTTAATTTCTGTTAATAGTCTGTTTCCTCTGCTCTAGATATTTTCCACTACTTTTTTGTTGTCCTTTTCTATTGGTAATTTAATGGGGGGAATGTGCTTGAAAGATTGAAAGATGTGGGTTGGGTGGCTAAATTTTTGCTTAGAACATACATGACGTTTGATATCCATGAAGATCTTTGAGAAGTGCCTTGACTACTCCAAAAGCATGTGTAGATTACAGTTTAAAAGCTATCTGCTTTTTATATCAGGAATGAACTGTGGGTGTCTGCATACCCACTTTAGCAGCGCTCCTTTTTTGCATGGTAAAGGGAGGAATGCATGTCTGAAGTCTGATCTTCTAAAACATGGCACACAGCAAGGTCTCAGTTTGCTCGACTCTCTGAAGGTGTGTGTGTGGGGTCTTTCTTTTTGTGCCTTTTTGACATAAGTTATCAATGCATCTTTCTGGAACAATGTAATCATTAGTTTTCCAAAATGTAACCCATCTTTTTGTTCTTTCATGGGCGATTAGTTATAGGATTAAGCTGTCTGCAATTAGTTTTCCTCCCCTTTCCTCCCGTTAGTTAAAAGTTTAATCCATTGATTCACATGCATTTATGTCTCCTTCTAGTCTTTCACTGTCAGTATATTCTTCATCTATTCAGATAGCCTCGCTTAGCCAGCTGACTGCACATGACTGAAAAGACTGATATTGTTTTGAGACCTGTACTTGTGTAGTCTGTATCAATCAGTACAATTTTAGCAGTCACTGAATTATGGATATCGGAGATTGTGGATTAAGGATGCTTTTTTGCTTGCAGAGCAGTTGCAGTACACTCAGCCTTCAACTTAACTTGAGGATTTCATCAGGACGCTTGACTTATGTCAAAGGACTGGTCATTAAATGCAGTTATCCTCAAAATACAGATCCACCTCGTTATTACTCTAAAAAGGAGAAGAAACCATTTCCCATACCCATAGCAGAGTTACGGAGAGCTGCCAGAGAGAGGCTGAAGAAGAGCAAGACTCAACCAAGAGGACCTGTCCCCCCTCCAAAAAGAGGTTTAGTGGTTCAAAGACTAATTCCCGTTGCATACAGGGTGTTGAATGCGAGAATCACGTTAATCAACAATCTCAAGAAGCTCTTGAAAGTAATGCCCGTAAATGCTTGCAAGTAAATCTCCAACTGATCTTGTGTTATTTATGGCTCTTTGACTTGCGTATGCTATGAAATTTAGTATTTTCTGGTCTTGTGAGAGTGATTTTGATATCAAAACTAAAATAATTAGCCCAAATTTAAAACTCTTTTCCTTTTTTGATGCATTTAAATGTTGATCTCAGTTGTGATAATCTCATTGGCAATTCAAGATAGGGAATCTTTCAAAGTTTATTAGTGTTCTAACTCCTGATTTTTCTGTAAACATTTATGTCCAATGACAACTCTGGCAGGTGGTGTAGCGAAATTCATGTGGGACCTGTTGGGCATCCTTTTAAGTCTTGTCGAGGACCGCAAGCTTCAATCCGTAGAGGGGTTCACGAATGGGGTGAAGCAGTTCTGGAGGATATGCTAGTACCAGTTGAGGCCTACCACTTGTATGATCGTCTTGGGAAGCGTATTTCTCATGATGAAAGATTTTCCATCCCAAGAATTCCAGCAGTTGTTGAGCTTTGCATTCAAGCAGGAGTCGACCTGCCTGAATATCCTACCAAAAGAAGAAGAAAACCAATCATACGCATTGGAAAAAAAGAATTTATTGATGCTGATGAAAGTGAACTGCCTGACCCTGATCCTGAAGCTCCAAAGCCAGAAATACTAGTGGAAATGCCAGATTCTGAAATCGTTCCACCATCTAACGAACAAGAGATGGCATTGCTTGCTGAGGGAACACTCCAAGCATGGGAAGAAATGAGGGAAGGATCCAAGAGGCTAATGAAGATGTATCCGGTCAGGGTTTGTGGTTATTGCCCAGAAGTGCATGTGGGCCCGACGGGACACAAAGCCCAGAATTGTGGGGCTCATAAGCACCAGCAGCGTAATGGGCAACATGGATGGCAGGCAGCGATTCTCGATGATTTGATTCCACCGAAATATGTGTGGCATGTACCAGATGTAAATAAGCCTTTAGAGAGGGAGCTCAGAAACTTCTATGGCCAGGCCCCTGCAATCGTGGAGTTATGTGTACAGGCTGGTGCTGCTGTGCCTGAGCAGTACAAACCAACTATGAGATTGGATGTGGGAATTCCTACAAATGTTAAAGAAGCCGAAATGGTGGTCTGATACCCCTTTCCTTAATTCTCTTCCTCCCCAGTCGTAGGTAAGCTGGTTTATAGAAGCATCAATGAAAGCAAATGCAGAATCAATAATTTGTATGTGAGAAGTTTGTTTTATACAAAACATTATCTATTGCACTTGCAGATCGCGCCTCAGAACTGGAATATTGATTTGGAAAGCGCATTTTTATGCGATGTCCATATATCAACCCATTGATAATGCAAAGAATCCTTGAGTTGAGCGGAAGTTTGTCAGGCAAAGAAATGAGACTTTGCTTCTCTCCAGGTCAGCACTATTGTATATAAGCTCGTCTTAAATATCCCTGGATGAGGGAGTTTGGAATTCTATATTAAATTTGAACTAATTTAAGACAGTAGATTGTTTGTCCTTAATGTAGCGTATGAGCTTGAAGCCTTTTTTAAACGTAGGGTATGTAGCATTGCTTAAGCCTGCTTATCTTCTTATTATATTTTCAATAAGAATGTATTTTCACTTGGAACATTTAAAAGTGTTGATAGAAGGGGAAATAAAGCAAGGTAGAGCTGATTATCACAAGGAATCAAGCAACCCTCAAAACAATCATGAGATGTATATACGCCACATTTAACAGAGAAATTCAAATTAAAGGACACTCAGAAATAAACCATGACATAACCACAATAGATGCACCTGACTAGACGACAACAATGCAAGTAGACAACCACAACAACTGTATGAAATATGAATCAATCATTCTAGACCTTGTGACAGAATCATCAGCTTCATTCCAATCGTTGATGAGTTGTTACTATGATGACAAATCAAGGGTAATTTAGTCCTTCTGGCAAGGTGGGCTTAGGCATTTCTGGCAATTCAGGTTTTGGCATTTCTGGGAGCTAAGGTTTGGGAATTTCTGGGAGCTCAGGTTTTGGCAATGTTGGAAGCTCAGGCTTGGGGAGTTCTGGGAGCTCAGGTTTGGGCAATTCTGGGAACTTGGGCTTTGGTAGTGGTGGCAACTCGGCCTTTTCCAATTTTGGCAGCTCTGGATTCGGAAAAGTTGGGATTTCAGGCTTTGGCAATGTTGGCAGCTCGGGTTTTGGCATTTGTGGTAGCTCTGGTTTTGGTAAATCCGGAATTTGTGGCAGAGGAATTTCAGGCTTGGGAAGCTCAGGCAAGGCTGACTCCAGGAGTTGCCGCGCCTCTGCTTGGTTTGTGTTGCTGGTTATTGATGATAAAGTAATCAGCAATAACAAGAAAAAGGGAGAGTGGCCATCGATTGCCATTGTTAGAGCTTGTGAGATATATAAGATCACTGAGGATAAAAGTTTTCAATCTTTTCGGTGATGCATGGAGTTTTGGGTATGGTTTTTATAGACATTGGAAGTGGAGGAACACCGCTTTGGCTGTTGGGAAGGACATTGAGTTGGTTCAGCTTCCTTATGGCTTTTAGGTAGTGGGGTTTGTGATAGATAATGCAAATAAATAATTATTTTTACTTTTGTTGAAAGTTGAAGAAGTAGATTTTAATTAGAAATACGTAGCGTTTGGAAATTATCAAATTTTTTCAATGAAAAAAAGAAAAGTTAAAAAAAAATCATCAAATAATTCAATATAAATTAATAAAAAAATATTTGCAACTCCAATTTCTACTTTTCCCTCCCATGTTGACGTTACCTATTCTATAAACTATTATTAATTTCTTTTAGAGAACTTATAGCATGATCATTACTTTAAAATACTCTAAAAATAGTTTTTAACAGTTTATAATCAAACAAGTGATTTTCAAAATTAGTTGTGTATATATCTACTTATTCTTTGCGGGTGTTTCCAGTTTGATTTGGATTTTTTTGCAACAAAAATTCATTTGACTCAAATTATATAGTTTTTTTTTTTTTTTTGAGGTACCCCCACCCCCAAGATTTAAAACAATTAAAGTTGGTTTTAAATGGGATCGGTTTGAATGGTTAAAAAACATGACAAAAATAATATGTAAATTTACTAAAAACTCACAAGTTTACCACCCAATAGGGGTGTAAACGGATATTAAACGGATCGGATACACTGTTTTCATATTCGTATCCGATTAACTTATCGGATACGGATATCCGTATCCATTTTCTAGCGGATATTGAAAAACAATATCCGTATTCGTATCCGTAGGATATTAAACGAATTCGGATATATCCGTATCCGTTTATAATTATATGCTTTTTTAAATATTTGTACTCGATTGTAATTATTTGAATCGTGTCTGTATTCGTATCTAAATGTTATTTTTTATACTCATTATTCAAATATATGTTGTTTTTGGATATCCATATACATCTCCGATTGGTTTAATCAATTTAGCAAGTCCAACAAATACAAATTGTAAGATAAAAAGACTAAAAGTCCATAATCTAATTATATACAACATTTAAAATACGTTAAAAAATGTTAAAATATATTATGTACAATAATATAATATGTATAATTTTTTTAAAATATTATTTAATATATGTAAAATGCATGAATTTGTTCATTGAATATCTTATATATAGAGTAACATTTTAATATTATTTATTATATATGACTAACGGATATAATCGAATATATAAATGGATATATCAAACGAATATGTATTCGGAGCGGATATTAAACAGATCGAATATATGATTACCATATTCGTATCTGTTTATAATCGGATATCTCATAATCAAATATGGATATTATCCGCTTTAAACGGATATTATCTGCTTTAAACGGATATGAATAATTTCTAGTATAAACGAATACGAATACGAACGATAATTGAATTTTCGAATATCCATTGACAGCCCTACCATCCAGGCACCCACACCTTTATTTTGGACATGATGACATAAAATCAATGATGTTTTTAATATAACGTTAAGTTAAACCAGTGCTAATGATTTAATTTAACACCCAATAAGCCTCTATAGATGGGGTTTTTATATTGGCATATTCATAATAATACATATGTATATATACATATCGTTTTTGATTTGGTTTTGATTGGTTCTTAAAATTCAATACGTGAATCAATTTGAATTGGTCGATTTTTCAAAAGTCACAGCTAAACTAATTTAGAAAGAATCGACTTTACTCGATTTTAAATGGGATTTGAATCAAATGATCAATTGTGTTTAATTTGATTTGAACTGGAACACCCCTATAATTAGTATTCTTATTATTTAATAACGCTTTTATGCAAATTCAGATCCGATACCAATCCATGCATGACATGCATTTCTTTCGTTTGAGAAGAAGTCGTACACCTAACACTAAAATCGGGAAAAATGGTAAAAAAGGAAAAAAAAAAAAAGAACGAAATATATAGAAAATCAAATACTTTGCTCAACACTTGATTCGAGCTCTGGATTGTTTTAGATAAAACAAATATTACAACTACACGAACTAAGAAAATTAGCTTACAAGGCCTTGTTCTAGTGGCAGAATGTAGATTTGATTTCGATTCTCATCAGTATCTGGGAGGAAGAAAATTAGTGATAATATGAAATAATTGAAAAAAATATTTTATCACAATAATAATTTTAGCAAACTTAATAGTAACAAAAGATTGTGTTCATATTCTCACTATTTGCAATTAGCGATACACATATAATAACAATTTAATGTTAATGCAAATAAAATAACAAATTATAACAATTTAATGTTAATGCAAATAAAATAACAAATTATAATTACAATGAATTCTCGTCTTAATGTCATTTATATATGGAGGATGGAGTGAGGTGTATGAAGGATTAACATTTGCCACAGTTAGAGGAGCTGAACATGAAGTTCCTTTGTTTCAGCCAAGGAGAGGCTTCACCCTCTTTCAGGCATTCTTATCCGGTAAAGACTTGCCAAAATCTTGAGAAAATTGAAATCTAAGTAATTAATTAAAATGGGTTGTGATTTTCATAAATGGGGAAATTATAGTTAGACATATGCATAGGATTATTCAATTCCAACTGTATTTAAGCTATTTATGAGTTGCATTGTATGTCTTGATTGTGTCATCAAGCCAAATTAAGATGCATTTCATGTCAATATCTATATGCTATAAGGTTTTAGAAAATTCTTGCCTCAATTTGATTTGTACGAATCTACTAATTAATCTTGTTGTAAGAAATGCAATTCATATTGATCGTGTGATATTTTTCTTGAATTGTAATACCAATTAATCAGATGATGAGTATAATTCATCTTGATTAAATTGAATCATACAAATGACACCAATTGTACGTGTATGTCTCAATGGTCAAGATTGGGTAATTAACCTACATATTTGAGAGTTTCTACAAGATTTTTTTGGGCTTGTAAAATGTTAAATTTTATTTAAAAAATAACATTTGAAATATTTGGATAAGATAAGATTTCGAAACTATAAACGCAACTTATAAATGTTTTGCAATTAATAAAAAAGTTTGTTAAGATCTTATATAACATTTTCTTTTTGGGGTTTATCATTTTTTAAAAAATTTTGACTTTTTTTAAGCTCTCAAACAATTTGCAAATGTCTTGATTAATTTATAAGATAGGTCAAACACACTGTAATTTGTTTACGTACAAGACAACAAATTTGACATTAAGAACTAAATTGAATAGGCCACATTTTGATGCACTCTTTTAGGTTCCCTTCGATCAAATGTCACTAATTATCTACATGTGTTCATTTAATCCTCATGTTCCATTAAATTTTTATTCCAATGAACGCTTCCGTTTCAATTAAACATTGTATATTCAAATCAAGAAGGAAATTGTAGGTAGTTGATTAAACTCATTTGGTTAGAATCCTTTATTTTAAAATAATATTTGATATCTTATTTATATCATAAACACATGCCAGGTGTTAAAATTATTTTTTATACAAAATTATAAATATGCTATATTTTACACATATTCGTGCGATGAAATAAGAAATAAATCAGGGCACAAAGCAAAACTCATTTGTAAGGGTCAACTCAAAAGTCATATCCCGTTGGATAGGTAAACGCCAACCATAGGACTTTGGCATCTTGCTAGAGCCAAGAATTAACAAGGTGACGACGTGTGCGTGTTTTGCGAGGGCATTAGAAAATTCAAGGAAAGTAGTTTAGTACCTATTAGGGGAAATTAAGAAAAGGGACTTTGAATCTTCATTGACATGGTAGAAAATGGGACGAGATCTTCTATTTCAAATGATATTTTGTCTCCTATTTCATGCCTTTAAATACATATCACGTATATTAAATATTTTTTTATAAAAATATTTGATAATAAACGCAATACATAGAGCATATATTTAAGGATATGGAATCGGAGATGAATCATTTTTTGGAATAGGGGATTATGTTCCTTCAAAAGTACGTATATGTTGGACATGCAAGAGGAATAATTGAAGTACAAGATTTGATTTATATAGTAAAATTTTATAAATTACTGGATAGAGCTACAATCAATCTAAATTCTGAGGTTTTTGAGAAGTGTCATGTTGTCCCATTTGTCCACTATAGTAATAATAATAATAATAATAATAATAATAATAATAATATACACTATAGTAAGATAAAGTTCACCATCGTCTTAATCCTCTTTCCCTCGTGTCCATGTCACATTGCCACGCCTCTGCTAATCAATAAATAAAATGCAACCACAACTCAGATTCGAAAAGGCAACCAGATGCAGACCCCTAGAAAAAAAAACCCCCACATACAACGTAAGCAGTAAAACAGTATTAGAAAATGGAGCTTGGACCTAACTCAACCCCAAAAGCTAGCTTGTGAGGTGAGGGTTGTCCAGGACCATATAAAGTGGCCAAAACTCTGATATTTTTCTGATGTGGGATTCTAACACACCCCCCACACGCCCAGGAATGAACATCTGGAGCGTAGGATAATATGAAACGGGTGAACAAATAACACATACCCAGAAATGAATATCTGGAGTATGGAATAATATGAAACAAACAATAAATTGCCCAACATCAGGAATGAGTCTGGTTCTGATACCATATTAGAAAATGGAGTTTGGACCTAACTCAACCCCAAAAGCTAGCTTGTGAGGTGAGGGTTGTCCAGGACTATATAAAGTGGCCAAGACTCTGATATTTTTCTGATGTGGGATTCTAACGAACAGTAAACTTTGTGACCCACAAAACTCTTACATGAAAACCTCAAACTTCAAGAAATCCACAGCTTTTCCCTTTTCGTACGTTTCTTTATTCTGTCTTTTTACTCAATTTCCTTGTGACTTCTGAATAGTGTGTTTCAAGCAGAATCTGTAGAGTTTCAACTTTGTTGATGATAATATTCTTTGTGGGGAAGTTATTTTGTACTGCAATTCTCAGCCCTTAAGACTGTGGATTCTTGAATTTTTAGGCATATTTGCGAGTCACTTCGTAAGTAAGTATATGATGAGTAAATAGAAATGAAGGTGCCAACTCACAGGCCCAGTGAATTTTCAGCAAGATTTGGGGGAATCAATTTGCTTGTTTGCTAGGTTGGTGGGAATGGTAGAATTCCAGAAGTTTGGTATGGATGGGATAGACTCTTCACTTGCAACCAAGAACGATTATACTATTTATTATTTCCAAAAAAAAAAGAGAGAGAAGGATTATACAAACGCGCACGGAACGTGTACCCCATGTGCGTATTAAATTACTAAAATAGGCAAGGATAAAAAATGAAAAAGAGATAATTACCTTCTTTTTTTTTAATAATTAAAAGGGATAATTACCTCAACACCCACAAGTTTGGCCTAATTACAAGAAATTTAATCATAAACTTTCTGACAGTTAAACTGACAATAGGGGTCTTATTATAATTTCCCAAAAAGGTACCGTTACTTGGATTCTAAATCTTTTTTTCATTACTTGTATAATTATTGTTAAGCATCAATTGTTGTAAGAGTCCTTTTATAAATAAAATCTTAAACTTTAAATGTAAGTAAAAATAAAAAATTAAACTGAACAATACGAGAAATACCAATTGGAAATCACTTTTCACTAACATTATATGAATCACAAGTATAAGTAGAATTTTGAAACTTGTTTGACGCTATTAGTAATCACAAGTTTACTATCTTGTCCAAATCAGGAGTAATAATTTTTCTTGCATTGTAATGTAAAAATGATAGCAAATAAATAGACAAAATAAATAAAAAGAAAGAAAACAAGAGACATAAAATTTATTTAATTCCAGAGGTACCTTGGTCAATGAAAATAATGAAAAAGGGAAATTATACTTATATGTCAAACGAAACAAATGAAAAGATAAAGTGATCAATATTTGAGCGTTAAAATGGATTTCGAGTACATAGGAATAAGTATAAAATTAGATACCGCAGAAATTAAACACAAGTTTATAAAATAATTACAAGCAACAAAAAGTCAAATTTTGATTGGAATGTCCCACCCGTCGATCCTGGAAATTCATATTATACATTTCCAACAGCAAGAATACTTGCATTTGTAATTAGCCGAAGAAATTAATGCAATACTTTAACAATAAGTACTCGTGGATTTCTATTTTCTTATTGGTGAGAGATTCCAATGCATCCAAAAAATCAACTTTGATATGTGTGGATGATCAACCTTGCAAATTGTTTATTAATTTACCACCATCAGCTAGCTTACTTAAGTAAATAATTCACGTCTGGATATTAATTAATCCTATATGATTAATTATCAACGCCCTAATTCTTCTTCCAATACATAATAGATCGGTATGGACCATTCTATTGGTTTGGGGCGGTGGTTCGTGAGGTCGGGGTTTGACTTTGTCATGTATATTTGTACTTAATTTGTTTGGTACGATTCGTACAACAATATGATGATAATTTGATTTGAATGTTGAATTGGTAAGAGTTAACTATTGTCCTAATTTTATCTCACGGTCAACTAGACTGTCATCAATCACTAACACTTATCCAAAAAAATTAGTGCATTAAAAATATACATAAAAGCATATTATAAGTAAAAATCAGGAAATTAATGGATTTAAAAGATGAAAGTCAAACATATGTAATTCAAACAATTGAAGCACAAAATATAAAGCGTACAATTGAACCACAAACTATATAGTGTAACTGTTTTTGTTCTCTTCTATATTGTACCAACACTTGCTCTCTTGATATTAACTTGGGCCAAGATTTTCTCGATGGATGTAGAAATCACAGCATGTAATTAAATGCAAAAGATAGTAATGCTTTGTAGGAATGAAAATAAACACTTATTTAAGAGAAAAAATCACTCTCTTTACTAATACAGCCATAAAATCTATGTATTGAATTTGAAAGTTCATTGTAAAACGAAGAGGAGAAACAATGAATACCCAGTAAGGCAGTAACAATAAAAATCTTGTTATTAAATTACAATGACAATTTTTATTGTGGTCAAACCCAGGCAGCCATTATTAACTTACAACTAGAAACCCCGCTAATAGATTAGGAGAGATATGTCATATATGAAGAGGACAAAACCTCTAGGGTAAAGACTTAACGACAAGGTGAGATTTTTTGCTAAATTGGCATGCGCAGTGATGACGAAGCATAACTACCCGGGGCATGTACGGCCACATATAAACCTATATTGCCACGTAAGTCCCAAAACACGTGCCGCCCCAACGCCTATCGCACCTCCCAATTCCATGCAAACAAATAACCACATATATATGTCACTCAAACACCGTTTGACTCGCTAATCCCAGCTATTTAAAATAGTCGCCGCAGTGCCATTCCATGCCATTACTCCACCACTCTTCACATGATGTCACATTAATTCTTCTCTCTGCGATTTCTCCTATAAATCTCCCAACCATAAACTTAATCTCCTGTGCTAAACAAACACTCCACTAATCTCCTGTGCAATTAGCAATCATGAGTTGTAAACTAGTCATATTCTCCATCTTTTTCATTATCCTTTCTAACTTCTCAGTGCAAGTTCTATCCGCCGTGCAAGACTGCGGCGCTGAAGAAGATGACTCTTGTAATAACAAGAAAAAAGCTCTGCCCCTCAAAATAATCGCCATAGTCTCTATTCTTGTTACAAGTATGATCGGCGTCGGTTTGCCGCTCGTGACTAAGTCAATCCCAGCTCTCAGTCCCGACAGGAGCCTCTTCATTATCGTGAAGGCTTTCGCCTCCGGTATTATTTTAGCCACTGGATTTATGCACGTGTTGCCGGATTCTTTCGACATGTTGTCGTCCAGCTGCCTGAAAGAGAACCCGTGGCACAAGTTTCCTTTTACTGGATTCGTAGCTATGCTTTCTGCAATTATTACGCTGATGATTGACTCGCTGACCACGAGCTTGTATACGAGTAAGCACAAAGCGGGAATGGTGGGGCCAGAGTCCGGCAGAGATCGTGAGATGGTGGAGGTGGAAAGTGGCGGAGGTGGGCATTCTCATTTCCACGGCCACCACCATGGGGGGAAGCCAGAGCTTGAGGGTTCGCAGCTTCTTCGTTACCGAGTAATTGCCATGGTTAGTACGTAATTAGTTAATGAAGTTTATTTAATTTTAAGTTTTAACCAATCAAGTCAGATAGACTAGTACGTATACATAAATTCAATAGAATTGGTTCATTGATTGCATGCATAATATTTTAATTAGTTAACGATATTTAGTCAAACTGAAAGTACAGAAATTGAGCATCTCGAGTAGGTCATTAATTGAACTCGACGCGTCCGAAAAATATAAAACAAGATCAACTCTCCCGCAAGCAAAGTATATATTATATTTTAAAATATGAATATAAGAAGGGACTCAACCGTACTTCTGGCTTTCCAAGTTGAGCAAAAGGCAGCAATTTGTTTTCGGCGTCCACCGTACCCTCTTTTAATAATTTTATTGTTATGTTATTTATTTTAGTAATTCTTGTGTGTCCTTTTGTATCTAGTATAAAATAAACTAGCGACAAGTATATGCCAAATATTTGACGTAGATAATGATGATATTAATCTGGTAGATGATGTGTGTGAATATATATATATATATATTTTATGGGTAGAAGATGTGTGTGAATAAATATTTCCTATAAATGATTTCTAGCCTGGATATTGAAGCCACAATTAATTAATTATATCACGTTTATGTTTTTTTACCAAAAAATAATAATAATTAAAAAAAAAGGTTCAAAGAACATAAAATAATGATAAGATATTAAGTAAACAAATGAAAACTGTTATATATTAAAACATCAAATATTTATTTACTTAAATTTTTCACAAATTTAATAATAATAAATCTACATATGTTGTCCATATCATTAGCTCGGGTATTCAGAAGTGATGGCCAAAGAGTAACACTTTTCCTCCTTTCAACTCCAACTGCTACCTGAAGATGGGGGAAGGGACCAATTAAGATATCATTTTTTTCAAAGTATCGATATTCATATAATAATAATTACCAATAGTTATAACTTGACCTTTAGGTCTTATTGCGGTAAAAACATATTGATTAATAAATATTAAAAATTGTTATTGCTTAATGTTTATTACGTCACTTGATAAAATAATGGAATATCGACCGTGTCTAAAAGCTCAACTTCCGCAGGGATGCATGCGAAAAGGAAAACTAATATGAGCTAAATTCTAAACTGACACTGACGCAAAAAAGTGGTTGTTGATTGCGATGACAGGTTTTGGAGTTGGGAATTATTGTTCACTCAGTGGTGATAGGGCTATCTCTAGGCGCCTCCAACAATACTTGCTCTATAAAAGGACTTGTTGCTGCACTATGCTTCCACCAAATGTTTGAAGGAATGGGTCTTGGTGGTTGCATTCTCCAGGTAATTATTATTAATTACATCACTCATTTAGTTCTTCAACTGTGAGTCATCGTGACAATAAACACTCGTGATTTAGGAAATTGTAATAACATCATATGTCTTAATTAGTTCAACTAAAGAAACACCTAACGAAGTTTACATAATATATATTACAATTGGACAATTCATGCAAATTTAATTGACATATAAACTAAAATATTACTTAAATGCTTAAATGGTGCAGGCGGAGTACAAGTTTATAAAAAAGGCAGCAATGGCATTCTTCTTCTCAGTGACAACTCCATTTGGAATAGCAGTGGGAATAGCATTGTCCAGCACATACAAAGAGAATAGCCCTCGGGCATTGATCACTGTGGGCTTGCTTAATGCTTCATCTGCTGGACTATTGATTTATATGGCTTTGGTTGATCTTTTGGCTGCCGATTTTATGGGAAAAAAATTGCAGGGCAGTGTTAAGCTCCAACTGAAGTCTTTTGTTGCCGTTCTTTTGGGTGCTGGAGGAATGTCTCTCATGGCTAAGTGGGCTTGAAAATGGGAGGTGTTGAAACAGGACAACGGAAAATTATATTTTCAAGTTTTCTAGCTATATGGATGTTGCAAATTAAAGAAAGTTTTCTATATGTCAATGGATTTTTTTTTTTTTGGGGGGGGATAAAAAATTTGGTAAGAAGGGAGTGGGGGCCAATTGAATGGTCGAAGATCCCACTCAATGTAAGATTACATATTAATAAAGTATGTGTTTTTCTCTTAGTTGTGTACTGAAATTCAAATTTGGATCATCTTTGTGCGTGTGTATACTTAAATTATTTTGTCTTCATAATTATAATGTGAAAACTGAAAATAATAAAGGGAGGACGAGTATATCAATGAGAAAACAATGTTATGGGCCTCGTTAATATGGATGCAACACCCATAGTCATTAATGAGGTCCTGTCCATGGGCTTATCCAAGCTTGTCAGGAAAAAGCAAAGCGAAACACTTTAAACAATTGAAGCCCAACTCAGAAATGGGCCTCAAAGGTCTTTGCTAAGGTGAAAAACTATGAAGGACAAGGTGCGTGGATTCGTTACTCGGCGCCAATCGTGCTTCTAGTCCCGCTAAACGTTGGAAGCCCACTTGAGATCAGGCCCATTAGTGCCCTTACTAAAAGCTTTCCTATGTTGTCTGTCGGGAGGATCTGGATTTCTATTTTGTTTTCAGGAACATATGCTCATTTCAAATTTTACGTGAGCGCATGCGCATTTCAAATCTTGACTATTCATTTATCCTTGAATGACTGTGCAGCTTTTATTGACAGTTTAATTCTTTGTATCAAAATTTATTTTATCTTCTTATCCTGTTGAAATGGTATACATGACAAGTACTATATTAAAACATGACGTGATTGTAGATGCAATATACTTTATCTTCATCATTAAATAAAATAGGAGATAAAATATAGTTTAAAAAAAGAGGATACAACTGTCGCAATTCATGTTTGACCTTTTTATTTTATTTTATGAATGCATTTCTCAAGTATTTCCATTTTCAAATTTCAAGTAGATCGAATATTTATAGGTGAGGAATGGCTTTAAATCCAAGCAGGTGAAAACTTAAAAGGGAAGATGTGAATTACAAGTAAATTAGGTGAGTCTCAAGTCACTAAAACATAACTTGCTCACTTTGCGGCTAAAAATAATAGACAATTGGCATCATTAGATCAAAGTAAAAGGTCTGGGAAAAAGAAAAGGTAAAATCAATAGAAATATGCTACTCCATTAATTTAACCTATGTATGATCTCTTGATTCCTATTCCTCCGGCCAAAAAAAAAAAAAAAGATGTTCAAATTATGCAGAGTGGAGTTCTATGGGTGCCCACTAGAATCCTTTTTTTATTACAACATATTTTGTTCTTCCAAAAGGAAATGCTTTTTGTGCACTTTATCAGGAATGGTGAAAAAAGTAAAGGAAGAACTTGAATTCCACTAAGAATTAACATTTGGTACTTGTGTCAATATTGTTGCTGTGACAACAGTATTCGTGGGAGGTGCTTTGCACCAGAAAAAGGTAGGCAGAATAATTTGATATATATATATATATATATATCCCAGGATAGGATATAGATTTCCCACTATGTGATTTAATTTCCTGTTGCGATCTGATATTGTTCTTAATGGGAGGATGTATGATGTGTGCACCAACCATCTCTGAAAAGTGCTGTTTCAGTGGACCAATGAGCAGTTGAATTTCTCCCACCATTTCTTTTCAAGTAATTGCGTTACAACATCTTCTTCATTACTTGGCTTTTGGGTTTAGATTCAACGTTGGTGGGCTACTTATGTTATATGTTTAAAAATTCTATGCAGCACTCAACTCCTATAGTGACCGCGTCATTCTATATATATATTTCTTCTTTTTCTTGGCCAAATCTAGAGTGCTTATGTCATTTCATGAACTAATTAATGAAAATTGGTTAAATATCTAGACATTTAGCAATAGTTAACATTGCGCTCAAAATGGGTTGGAACAGCTGGTTCGATAGGAAACTTGTTGCTCCTCGAGCTGATTTGACCTATATTGAAAATGGAGGATAATTTTGCCACTTAGAACCGATTAAAAACTATGAAAAATAAAAATAAAAATAAATTGGTTCAATGGTTTTATTATTTTGTTTTTGTCAAAATACAAAATCTAATTTCATATCAAATTTGCTCCCCTAATATATATATATATATATAGAGAGAGAGAGAGTCTTGAAATCAAATACCTTATATACTTACTGAGTTTGACAAACAATCAAGAAGAAGTAAAGAGTAGTTGGAGATGATTATTTTTATTTATATTTATATTAATAATAATTATAACGTAATGATTACATTATACTGACTGAATCTATAATTAAATTGATTGAATGATTAATATAATTAGTAAAATCGTCGGTCCTATTGTTTCTATTATTTCAAACGTATTGATTTTTAATAATAAACATTGTTCGTCTGAAAATGAAGTGTGTTTCTCTCTCTCGGTCATAAACATGTGGGGCACCAAGGCATGAAGGAGGAAGGTGTTGCAAACTTGCAATGCAAAGGAAAAAGCAAACATCAAATTAAAAGGTGACGGAGATGGCCTTATATATAATAATAATAATATATACATGCATGTGTCCCGGACCATCATAACCAGGAAAGTTGGGGTTTAAATCTTGTGGGGCCCACACGACTTAAATTTTGATCTGCAAAATTAAATTGGAATAGGAATATGGATAAATGTACAAAGTGGACAACTTTAGGCGACAGTCGCACCTTTCTAATCCTCTGTGAAAGTGGGCCCGGGGGCTTATAAATCAGAAACATGGGCCAAGATACTGGGATTCTTTGGTTGGGTCAATTAGTGGGGCCCACTGGTGGTAATTAGATATGAAAAAAGGACAATAAATGAGTTTAGGTTGTCAAAATCACAGGGCAGCGGGAGTGGGGGTGGGGGTGAGGGGGTATGAGATGACTGATGTGACTGATGAGCATTTCAGCTGAAAATGGGGCTATTTTGTTAGGTGGCATTTTCATGATGATTTACATCCCGTCTCATTACTATTCATTTTCCCCTTTCAATTATCAACTACCCTCATTATTATTCCTATTTAAGATCTTTCATTTTAAATTTTTGAGTACTTCTTTTTCTTTTTATTTTATTTTTACCTGAGATTAAACTGAAGCAATCAAATAATTATACTTTGAAAAGAATATGTAATTATGTAGAACATAATGTTCGCAGAAATTAAAAACAATGTAGAGTTAATAAGACAAATTGTACAATTATCTTCCTTCATGTTGAAAATCCAATACACAAAGACATTCTTTGTGTGTGTGTTTGTGTGTGTATATATATATTTTTCTTCTTTCTCTTTTGTTTCTTTCAAATTTTGGAAAATTAAAAAAGACCGAATAATTAAAATCTTAAAAGGTTCAGTGGATAAACATATCTTAGTCAAAATAATTAGGCGACTTGCACTTATATAGAATTAATTAATTAATCACAGAAATGCGAACTTTTATACATTGCTTATTAATTAATGGACAAACTCAAGTACTCTAACCATAAAAGTAGTGCGAGTAACTTTCATGCCGACAAAAGCAAATTTGGATTATTCAAGAAAGAATTGAGTTAGCTTTTCACTTATTTCAATTATTCAATCAAAATGTTCACCAATATTGTCCTCATGGTAAGAAAATCTATCAAAAATATTGTCCTCATGGTAAGAAAATCTATCGAAAATATTCCCCTCATGGTAAGAAAAAATGTCCTTTTATCTACTCATTATTAAACGTGAAAGAGCTCTAGAGCAAAGCTACTATTGTTATTATTATTTCTAATTAGATGGCACTACCAATAAAAAAGGAAAAAAATTAATATTAGTAACAATTTTCATATTACTACTTAATTTTTGGTCATTTTTTTGCCATAGTTTTTGTAGTGATATGTTATTGTCAAATTGACAATAACATACTAAAACATGCATATATAGTAGCATTGTCACTAACTAATTGACACTATTTAAATACTAGTCATTATTAAATAAATTTGTTAAAATAATTATTGTTATGAAATAAAAATTTTTGTCACAAATTCATGACAAATTTCATATTATCACTTAATATATTGTCATGTAGTGGGAGACCCTTGCTATTCACAATCTGTACAATTCATTACTAGTTATTTTTTTTAATAGAAGAGACCAATGTACATATTCAAAACATTATTATCATTCAAAAATTAAATCAAAATATCAATAACAATAAAGAGTATATATAATATTAACTAATACAAGAAAAATCCCTAGTAGTTAATATAAAATAGAAAATTTTTTGAAGTAATTAGTATGTGAAAGGAAAATTGACACACACTCGTTGGTGCCGAAATTGTAACCTATTAAGTACGAGAGATAAAAATAAATATCATTTACCTAATAATATTGGCTCCAGTGCACGCATATTGAAAT
Organism: Handroanthus guayacan; assembly: GCA_014898755.1. Lineage (NCBI taxonomy): Eukaryota > Viridiplantae > Streptophyta > Magnoliopsida > Lamiales > Bignoniaceae > Handroanthus > Handroanthus guayacan. The sequence goes on along the minus strand of JACFYI010003239.1, from coordinate 177,227 downwards.
TAAATTTAATCCTTAACTGTCTCAATGGACGAAAATTTCTTGGCATCATCCCAATTTTAATTTCTCAAACTAATTGCTAATTGATTTTGATTGGCATTAAAATTGTCGTTTAAATATCTGCCCAAGTGTTGGTAGTTTCCGTAAGTACTTAACGCGGACATGTGTATTACGCCACATAATTGGGACAAAGATGTTATAAGGTACATTTGACAAATAAGGCAACGTTGATCCACTTGGCTTTGAGGAATACAATTATCATTTATCACTAACCGACGCCGAGGGGTCTGCGTTTCTGTAGTAAAACCGGCGTTCCTTAAGGATTGATGTATAAAATATTCGTGAAAAAGTAGAGTTGTCCGGTTCCTTAAATTCATGTACATATGGTGGCGCTGATTTCAAGACGACACAACTCTAAAATGCGCAGGTCTCTCTGCAGTGATTCCCACGTAATGTAATTTAGTGTAATGAATTACATGAATGCTTATCTTCTGAAACCCAATCTCTGATTTTTTGACTGACGCGTGGCACCTGCTCAAAACATATGGACAACATTTTATTTAATTAATGATTTACGGTCGGCAATTAATGGCCAGGCCTTCACATTAATATTAACCAAAATAAAAATTGCATGTAGGAATTCAATATATATTAATTAAATTCGGGAAGTATATTGAGATAAATAAATATATAAAATAATAATAATAATAATAAACTAATAAAGAAAAGAATAAAGCTGTACCGGCCTGCACTGTTGTGACTCATTGTCGCACGTCAAAATCAATAATTATAATAAATAAATAAAAAAAATTAAACATGCATGTACCGTTTTTATGATTGATTTATTGAATAGGGAAAAAGATAAAGGCCAGAGAGGATGATGATTCCACGAAAATGACTCCAGTTTGGAGTCATTGCCCACTTCACCAAAACAGTCCATGTGCGTTTGAAAATCTTGAAGAATCTAGAAATAAAATAATATTAAAAAACTTATTTTCAAAAAATAAAGAAGAAAACGGAAGGCAAGAGAAAATTCCTAGAAAGAAAGAGGAATTTGGCCCATCTCGCAAAGTCATTATGATACGTGGGAAAGAGCAAACAAACAACACCTCCCAAAGAAAAAAATGAAAGCAAAAGAGAGTGAAAAAGAAAAATTAATAATATTCAAATTAAGGAAAATGTGAATGAGCATAAATTTCAACTGACATATTTGTCTTGATTGCACCAGCGGCATCGTGACCCATCAAACAAAACTCCGACAAGAATCACTAATCAATTAATGTCAATTCGACCTTCATTATATGTACTAAAGCTTTTCATCTC
>JACFYI010003239.1:164444-175821 GCA_014898755.1 Handroanthus guayacan | reverse complement strand
TCATATTCTTACTTTTACTCTTTGAGAGACCCAAGGCATTAATCATAAGGCGGGTCTATGTTCTTTACTGGCGTCTCAAAGGGTGAAATTGTAAGAAAGTTAATGTTTGTTAGGTATGTACATCAATTCAAATATTTCAATGCAGGTATTAACACATTCATATTTCCATTTGTTTATTATTCGAATGCAAATATTCATATCTAAATTTTATTGAATATTGACAGTGAACATCCGTATTTGCACTCATAAGGTATTGGTCGAATATTTGGTATCCGTTATAGAAATTAGAATACACATATAATATTGAAATATTATTATATTTATTATCCACATTCTTCATCTAATATTTGATTACTTCAAATCTCCAAATTTGTTATATTAATATCCAAAAATTAAAATTCATGAGTAAAATTGCCTCAAAAATATTCCAATATAGCCTAAACTTTTAATATATAGTGTAGAAATTTTAAATTTTATTTTTTATACATTACTTAATGCTTATACATTATATTATTTACATGAATAATTACATATACATTATGCACTAATGCATATAATATTTCGAATGTGGATAAACTATATCCATATCCGAAATTTTTAGTAATGTATATAAATACGGATAAAATATCCATCAAATTCGAACATGAATACGGACTAGAATGAATATTTAAATATTTTTGACAGATCTATTGTTTGTTTTTCTAACATTGGGCATTTAGATTTGTTTTTGTAACATTGGGCATTTAATTTGAGGACGAAAAATACAAGAAGATAGTTGGATGTTCATTAATTTAATTCGGGGACATGCATGCATAAAATAAAATGAATACAATTGATTGATGACAACGGATGCGCGATTTGATTTGACGAAACACCTAAGAGAAACCAACTACTTCACGGTAATTAGATATATATGAGGAGAAATAAAATTCAAAATCGAGAAAAACTAGAAATAAATAATTCTATAACATTGCTTGCAAGAATTGAATTGCTTTGAAGGTGGGCTAAGTCCCTATAGCAAGGCAGAGGGGGACATGGATTCAACTTGGGACTTGGATTCTTTAATTAATTGCTTTCACATTACCATAAATTGCTGGGAAAAGTTAGGAGAATGGATTGGTCCATGTCTTTAATTGCATGTGTCCGAATTAAACTACCACAATATATTTTCCCACTAAATTTATTACCATTCTAAGACATCTCAGAAAGATTACATCTTACTATATAAATTATATAAAATGATGTTAATATATTTGATGATGACTCTGATCCACCAAATATATAAAGGCTCAATAGCGTATTTAAGAGATAGTCTCGTGGTTATATTCTGGTAAGACGTCTCAAATGGTACATGGCAAATATGGAACTCCAGTATATATATTGATTGTCTAAAATTTCTCGACTCTTTTATCATGATCACAACACTGGTATATCAAATAAATTAATACTTATTAATTCAACAATAATGTTCAAGGAGATATATATGGTGAGCATTATCCCTTTAGAGTTAGCTAGCTAGATGTATAGTGAGTACAAATACCTAACAATTATTCAAAGAATAATGAATATAGAAATGCACCACTGTTTTGAAATTCTTAGCCTCGATGGACAGCAACATTAATGAGCAGAAAGGTTCATGCTATTCTCCAAGTAATGAATGCCCACCACCACCCATGCCATTGCCATGTACACCTAATAATAATAATAATAATTCAATATGTACATAGGACCACATATGTAACCAGATAAATTAAGGGTCATAAGTCGGTTCGAAAAAGTGGGATTCCTGGTAAAAGTTGACCAAGTAACGCAACGTTTACTGGACCAAACTGTTGGCATGTTTTTGCCCACTAAAGGAAAAGGTATCTTTTCAAAGTAAGAAAGATGAACAGACCGTTGTCTATTTACATTATACCCTTCAGACTATCAGAGCAACTGTTCTAATCAATCTTTGCTCGGGCTGGCCGGCCGGGTTAAAACGAAAGGGAAACAAAGATCAACTTTACAGTACTGCCCGTTTGCAATTTTTAGGGATTTATATGATTTTATTTCACTGTGTTTTTAACAAATATATTTTCGTAAAATTAATGTCATTAGTACTTTGATAAAAAAATCAACTCTATCTTTTATTGAAATAATGATTTTAATATTTTCTTGAGATATTTCAATTTTCTAGCTAGATCTTCTGAAGAATAAAAATATCACCCCGAAAAAATTAGTACCAAGATAGCAGAATTTATGTGGCCCGTATGCTGCAGTAGGTTTTAATGGTAATATCTTCGGAATAATAAAACGATGAAATTATGAAAAAAAAAAAAAAAAACTAAATTTTAGAAGTACCAAAAAGAATAAAGGATTAATTGCTAATTTGCTAAAAAAAGAATTTACAGTGTGTTACAGTTTTACCAAAAAAAATGTGCAGCCAAACTGTGTACTTGAACTTCTCTTCCGATCATTTTTTCTCTGCTTCCTATCTAGGGTTACGGACTAATTAAGAAGACATGTTAACATGCAATGTGGCGTTCATGCTAGAATTACAGACGGGGCATGCTTGGAGCTGTTGGGACCCGCTCCCGCAAACGCTGCACAGGCACAGGTGCCGGCACGGCAGCAGCAGCACGCACGATTCCCTTTCACCACACCTCCTGCACCTCCTGTCACTGTAGCAACTGTTCCCCTCACCAACCTTATACGCCGCCCCGGCATCCCCGCCTTCAATATCCCTCCCGTGATCACTGCTCCCACAGCAGGACTCGACGTCCTCCTCCTCCAAGGCGGCTCCGCCACCGACTCCGGCGGAGATGTGTTCTTCTCCTCCGACTTGGGCCAGGACTTGTTCGAGATTAGAGCGTAGGGAATTTGCTGTGGCCTCGTTTGCTTGCGCTAAATCTCTCCATAATTGATTTTCAACGTAAAGACTCTTCACTCTTTCTTGAAGGGCCAAATTTAATTTGCCCATTCTCTGAATCTGTTCATCTTTTTCTTTCAATTTTTTCATCACTCCTTCTCCTATTGCAGCCATCAACAATTTTGCGTGTTGCTTTTGTCGCTCTTCTAATTCCAGTCTGATTTTCTTGGTCTGGAAAAATCACCGAAAAAAGAAAAAAGATCAGAAATCTAAAATTAAGCCAAAAGGGGAAAAACTTTTTAATTCTATTTAAAGATGAAATTAAGGCTTACATGCTGGGAGATAATTGCATCAATCTCCAAATGATGTTGCTGTATTTGAGGCAAAATATTTTCACCGACAAAAGATGGGAACTGAGAGACGCTGTTGTTCTTCTGGGCTGCAGGCAAATTTGGCGGTGCGTACAATTGGTTCATGGAGTCTCTGGAACGCTTTCTGGGAGCAGGGATATTGTAGGTGAGCCCGCTCTCAGTTTTTGCCTGCACCGAATCACAAACTACTGCAGGTTGATAGAAGGAATGGTTTCCCGGCAATGGAATTGCCGGAAAACGCATCTGCTGTCCGTTGTAAGAAGAAATCATGGTCCCTTGATTAGAAGGATTCATCAGATCTCTGCAAATAATTAAATACCAAACACACACTCGTGTCAGAACAAATGAAGAAGAACAAATGAAAGGGTAATAATTATTCGAAACGTTAAAAGGATGCAATAACATTACCTCTCTTGGACGAGTTGCTTAGGAAAAAGATTGAGGTGTGTTGCTTCAACTGCCATTAAGAACTGACTGGTGCTCTTGGAAATTTTTTGTGAAAGAGGGAGAGGAAAAGGGAGACAATGTCGAGAGGAGCAAAAGCATGCAATGGGATAGAGGTGGCGACTGGAGATGATAAATGGGCTTCGTGGGATTATTTATTTAACCCTTTGGTTTTTGGATAGAGAGAATCAAATACGGCTGATCAGGTAGTAAATTCCCGAGAAGGTGTTCATAAAATAAATAACAAATAAATACAAAATCTGGGTGAGCTACGCTACGCATACATATTTGTCCCTATCACCAACCCCTATATCCATAAATGACCCTCCAAACTCGCCATAATTAAAGCCACATTAGTGGTTTCCTTATAATGTAACGGTCTCACCGCGAAGGTGCAATTCAGGAAATTCACGAAGAATCAACTGACGTGGTTGACGTGGCTGTGAGTTTCGATGCAGTAACTGACACGGTGGGTCTACGCCACGTTGCAGTTGCAGGTACTGGACCCCACGTCACCGTACGCTACAGGTTGGTCAAGTCCAAGGGATCTTTTTAATTATGAGTTGTGTGGTTCGGAAAACGTGAAGAGTAGTGGGCCCACAGCGCAGCACGTGTGAGGTGTGATGATCCGGACACACTTGATTATTATTTTAATGTTGGAACTTAGAACCCGGATGCCACGGTCGTGTGGGCCCGCTTCTGAAGGGTAAAGGCCATGCGTGGGACCCATCGCTTCTTTGTCTCATATGCGTTTTTGTTACCTTGTCCCCGTTCCTTAACTGGTGTGTCTGGACACGGACAACCTTGCATGCTTGATTAGATACTACTTTCCCTAAAAATTAGCTATTTGCCTTAAAAAAAAAATATATATTTTATTAGATTTGGAAATAATCAAATTAAATCCACTAACAATTGGTAACGAGGATCTCTTTATTTAAAGTATACTATGACCTCCTTCAGTGAACTTGCCGGAACTACAATTAATTTATTCGAGTAAAATATTCATGACGCACATGCCAATCTTCAACACAGGATTTTAGGCTTTAATAATTAGAGATTACCATCATTGCATTGGATATGAAAATTCCATATATAAATAAAATTGCTCATCATGGCATGGAGACATATTTTCAATTTTCTTAGTTCTATTAAAATACTTTGATAAATTTTTCTTGAAAAAATTGGATACATACTTTTTCGGAGAGATCTTGATATCTCAATTTTATTATTTGCATTAGATTTTATTTTATTGAATAAAATTGAATACGTATAAATTAGTTGCTAATAAAAGCCAAAAGAGATGATGTTAATGAATAGGTAATCCGTGTGAGCATGCGTTATATATTTGTTTTCATCTATGGAAAAATGGTGTGGCTATGGATGTTGAGTGTCACGCTACTCGTCACGTTTCATTGTAATATAAGAGTCAAAGGAAATTGAAAGGTCAAAATTATGCATTTTTTACGGAGAAAGGACATTAAATTCATGTAAAAGGCACCTCTTCAAATCATCTCTAGAATTCTTTCTTCAAAGAAACAAAGAAAATAAAAAAGAAAAAGGAAAAAGATCATCTCTAGAATTCCACCAAAAAAAAAAAAAAAAGAAGAAGAAGAAACGCAGAAAGAAAGAAAAGTCCAAGTCTAGAACAATGACACAAATGGCCGCATCATATTGTCAATTGGAACGAATGCATTATCCAACACACTTTTGAAATATTCAAGACTGTTTTCTAAAGTTGATAACTACCAATTTGACCTATAGACTTTTTTAATCAATTGTCATGTTTGCTTAATTTGCAAGAATTTTTTCAATTATTTCATTATTAATTCCCCTTTTTATTTTAACATGTTAATGTTTATCAGTACCGGAAGTCTATAATTAGCTGTTGCTTAGTTTAGCAAGCAATTGAATTAATATAATTAGCAAGCAACTTAACCCTTGATTGACCAGCCAAAAGAAGAAAAAAGAAAAAGAAATTCTATCTCATGTGAAACCGATCGATGGAATATTACATCTCATTTGTATACATTAGTTGTACTGAACTTGTCTAATTATGAACAAGTATATATATAGTTGTTAGTACTCTTCCATCACTACTTTGAATAATTAATCAAAATATATACAGGCCGCTATGTTACATACACGAATGATAATCTTCTAATTTTGAATTCCAAGATATATATAAAATGATCATACAGTACGATTAATTGCAAAATATTGTTTATGAGGCCCATGTGATGTATGCTCTGGGCAAAGGGCTACAACTGAGTCACCCATATGGCATTACTTAAACATTCAATTATAATCAAGATCAATATATAGAAAAACTTTATAGTTAGCTTATATATATATATATATATTATAACATCATTCTACCTACCCTCAAGTCTGTATATTAATATATCAAGTGGCAGACAGAAGCTTGATCAAATCCAGAACTATCTAACTACAAAAGAATAATACATCATGTATGGCACCTGCCCTGATTTCTTTTCATGTTCTTTTATATACTTATGGTTACAATGTCACATGCAAATATAAGTAATGGATCATTTTGAGAAGTCTTACACTATTAAAATCATAATTAAGTTACGTTTTAGGGTGCAAGTGCAATTATTGAAGCATGCTAGCTATAGCTTTGCAATAGCATAATTCCATTAACTTTCTAATCCATTCACATGCATTCATATTAAGCTACAAAAGTGGCTAAATTGGTTAAGACTAATAAAGAAAAGCATAATCTTCAATTATTAAAACCATTTGCTAGCCAAAACATCCATTCTCTCACATCTTAATTAATTACACGTATGCACCAAATGTTTCGTTTTCATTATAAGATTTATAAATTATAGGGATAATTACCTCAACACTTCCTGAGATTTAACGTAATTATCAAAATATCCCCTAAAGTTTATATAATTACGATTACACCCTATCATGTAGTTTGGATGATGCGTAATCTATATTACAACCATGTTCTAAAAGCTAATTACAAAATAGTTACAAAAATTAATGCAAAATATTTTTCTTTGATTTTTCAACTTTTTTTTTTCAATTTTATTTACTCCAAATTCATCTTTCACTCACATAATTATTCTATATAATAAATTCAAGTAAAAATATTTAATAATTAAAAACCTTTATCAAAATTTAGGCAAACACATCAAATGTGCCACAATGACTAGTTATAATTAAATCAGGAAGTCTACTTGTAATGTTTCAAAATTTTCAAGAGGTAAAATGATAATTATTCATCAACTAAACTAACAGCAGGAGAATAATAATAATTATTCAAATCTCAAAGAATGTATTGATAATTATGTGTCAAACCTCAGGGTGTCGAGTTAATAATCCTTGAATTATACATAGCTAAGTCTCTCAAGGATATATATCAATCTAAATCTTGATCTGTCTTCCTTGCATTTTTTCAAAAGCACCCCAGTTATAAAATTGATCATAAAATTAGAGTCGTGAAATTAAGTATTACCTCCAATAATTAATTTTATATTTTTTTTCATATATAACTATGTTATCTGAATGTTAATACTTTCCTAAAGTAACATAAAAATTACTTCAACAACATTGATAATTGTCCCACTAGCTGGCTAGGACTGCTAAGTGCAACACTTTGATATAATGCGTTTGAAATGAAGTTTGAATATATTAACATATACTCTTATAATTGTTGCTTGACCAGCACTAGTAGAAAAGCTTAATATAATCTCTTTAGTGGTTTAGAAAAGATTATGATGCTTAAAGCAGAGGGTATGGACAAGATTGAAAGTTCTCGCTTTTAAATTTGTCATCATTAATCTCTTCCACATGATCTTTCACCCATCTAATATTTAATAAATGAATTAAAATTAAGACAAGTGGTTTTACGCTTAGGTGTTTAAATCAAATGCATGCCAACCCCCTACAGTTTTTGCAATAAACCATTCTATAAATTAATAAGAACTTTTCCTGCTTTGATTAATTTAGTTCATGTCATATAGGATCAAATCATTAATTAACTCATCGGCAAAAGGAAACCTATGATCATTCTATAACTATAAAAGAAACAAGAGATCGGGATAATTAATATATATTCAGAAGTACTTGTTTATTTTAATTTGCCGGCCGGCACCGTACTAGGTTAGGTTTATGTTTTAAGACTTTCAGTTAGTGGGTGTTATTCATATATAAAATAATTAAGTGTGTGTATATATATATATATATAATAACTCTTGTTATGTAAATAATTGAGTTTGATTACATCAAATTCGAACAAAAAAGTTCCATTTACTTGGCTCTAATCAATGCCTAGTTGAGTGATTGTTTCGTTGGTCCCCGAATTTTATCGATATTTAGATTCACGATCAAAACTTGTTTGGATAACCCCTTATCTTGGAGTTATATATGAAAATGAAGTCTAGAGACTCACAAAAATCAAATACATCCTAAAATATTTTTTTTACTTATCATCTTAAAAAAATGACTTTCTGTAATAAAAAAAATCACTATTTAAACATTATTTTTCCAATTTTCAAAAATTCTAACTAAATCCAGGGCTTGATTAAATGTCAAATTGTCAGAGACACCATCAAGACATGCCCTAAGCTATTTGAATAATTATTGTCAAATGTCTAATTTATAATCACCCAATGAGATCGACAAACGATTCTAAAATTCAAACTCTGGTCAGGGTGGCTAATGCGTTAAATTATCATTACAATGTTGACATTTAAGCTACTCGTTTATAATCAATTGGGGGATTGAGTTTGTTGGAAAATTTTTTTTGTTAAATTGAGTTTTACCAATTAATTAAGCGACTTTTAATTACTCAAAATTAATATCGGGCGAATAAAAGTTAAATTCTAAAGTTTATCGCTTATATTAATTATGAAAAAGAGAAACACGATTGCTTTAGCATATTTTTTTCAACAGTTGTGATTGTTTAATGCAAAAAGACTTGTTTGTACTTCTTTAAGGATTTTGTCTCTTTGAAGATAGCTTTCCAACAACTATAAATAGACTCCTCCTCTTGATTCATTTGCATGAATTAAATCCATAAACATGCAATGGCATGAGAATTCATATCCATCACAACTTAGTAGCTAATTAAAGCTACAGAGTGTGTGGATTTCGTATCCATGTAGTGGTGTCAAAGTGCCACGAAAAGTAATGGATTTGTATCCATGTAATGGCATCGAAATGCTATGAAAGGTAAACATTAACATTTGGCATCGTTATATAGAGAGTTCGATACACTTTAAAGTTTATTATTTTTTAGAAATTTGTAGTTCTGCTATTTCTAGAAAGTAATACTTGTATCTTGAGAAACGATTGATAAAAACCGTAACCATCATGATGGAGCAAATTAATTTGCATGTTAGATCCAATAGAATTTGTTCTAATCCGGTTCTTTTGCTACTGTTTATCTAATTTTTATGGAGACGTTATTATCGAAGTTGAATCTTCGGAGTTGATTAAATTAAATTTTGAACTAGAAATATAATAGTGTAATTATTAAGGAAAGAATATAATCTCACCTGAAAACCAACCCTAAATTAATACGTAAGAATATCTTAAAAGTTTTAAAGTTGAAGGGGCCCACCAAAATACATTATCAAAAGCGGATCACGTTCACGGACATCCTATGAGTCTGTATTTGAACTGAGAATCAAGTTGGTCATACATGAATTAATATTCGACAATGACTCAAAGTGTGAAAAAATAATATTAATAATAATTATTTTTTCACCAGGTGAGAAAAAGTTAAAGGGCAACTCATGAAAAGATTGATTCTAATGTGGCTGGCAATCTTTAATTAGATCCGCTGTCCATAAATCTGAAATTTTTTGGTCATATGTATTCTGTCAGTTAAGATTCCGCTCATTTGATAATCCTGTAATCACTTGCTAAAAGTTGAAATCACTATTTATAGCATTTTGTGTGGAAGAGAAAATAAAGAATAAATAGATTAAACATACTTGTTTCATTGTATTTTCAAACAAGAAATATTCTTACAAGATTATATGTATATATAGAGGTGCACATATTGGGTTATATATAGGTAACACAAAATGCTAATTATTCAACCTATCTAGAATTGTGTTGTGACGGGTATTGACAACATAAAAAATTATTGTGAAAACCCAGAAAATAGGCTTTTTTTTTTTTAATATGTGGTAGAAATTAAAGTCGTCAAAATTGTCATTTGGTAGAAGAAAGTCCCTCACACATTGGCAGAAATTAATTGTGAAACCTCTATCTTGCCATTAAGACAATGACTCATCAACAATTTAAATTAACCAACTTAATAGATCTAAATTAAATGAACATATACTTGGCACAAAGATCATCGCAAAATTAAAGCAAAGGTATTTTATAAAGTTGTCGTGCTTTGGTACCAAAAGTAAGGAAAAGGGGGCACCTCTCTAATATATAAAATTAGAGAATTTTACTTTTCCCTATTTCTGATTGTGGCCTTCTTAATGTATCTTTCCCTAATTCCGGTTTTTTTCTTTCTTTTTTTAATTAAATAATGTGGTATTAATTACCTCATGGTGACTTAGGAATGGGATTATAAGTTTTAGGTAGTCAGTAACAAATCATAGGCTTGTATAGTTTGATTCTTATGTAACATTCCACTAATTAAAAACACTTGAAGTGACATCAATCAAAGAGAGAGATATATATATATATATAAACATGTCCTTTAATTTTGTTTTTCTTTTTGTGCCGGCTAATTGTGTGTGTATCTATATACATACGTAGTGGTTTATTGATCTGAATTATTATATGAAGAAATCTATCGATTATCTCATTTGGCATTTTATTAACCTGTGATCGCCACCCACCACAATTAATATTCCACTTAAAAATTTGTTAATTTCAAATTAAAACCGATATAAATAAATACTCCAAAGTTCTGACTTGTGGTTAATTTTGGATATGGTTTTCTTGTACAATATTATTATTATCTTTGGAATTAATGTTATGGGACCTTTTTCTTTTCTTTGTACTGTTTTTCATAGTAAATACTGGCAAATTTAAAAATATCCTTTTTTTTTTAATTAATCTAAGTGAAAGATGCGTGTGGAAGCTAGATTGGTCCTGTATAAGCTTATTAGGTAGTAGCCCAATGAAGGAATTACTAAGAATTTATTTTGTTTTACCTAAAATTTGTACTGAGAGTGATTATTTTTGCCTGAGAAAGTTGAATAGTCCGAATATTTCATTTACTTATTAATTTTCTCCTCTATCTTTCTCATTAAGTATGTGCCTATACATTTAATAGTATAATTGAAAAAAAAATAAAAAAATAGCAGCATCATCACATACAAGACATTAATGATGAATAAATTAAGTATTGGAAAGGGAAATGCTACTGACTGACCTTATCCTCTCTTTAAAATCGTTAATATTTGTCTAATTATGAAATGAAACAATGCTTATAAATTAGCGTTCTCATGTAAATACAGTAAATGAATTATTTTTTTTTTTTCCCATTTATAAGTTCATCTTTTTAATTAATTAATTAATTATGAAACGGTGAAGAACATTTATAACTAAATGTATGTGGGGTCTTGAAGGTCTCACACGTATCAAAATGTGGATTATATGATCACGAGTGACGTACGTGTTAATAACATTTATTGTTGAGCTAGAGAGCATGCATCATGCATGTTGTTTTGCCTCCTTTCCATTTTCATCACTCGTCCCATTCTGC
>JACFYI010003239.1:128108-152834 GCA_014898755.1 Handroanthus guayacan | reverse complement strand
CAATAGTTTATGGGATGGCCAGATTGGTTAATCTTCAGTAGAGAGCAAACATTTTTGTCTTTAGGATTGGTTTGTTGTTGTATCCGTGATTGAAAAACAAAGACAGAGACAAAGCCTAACTGAATAGGACCACTTATTTTTATCTTTTATACTTAGATTAGATTGATTGATAGGAGCACGTGTTTGTGCTTCGTAATTTAGCGTGGAGCCTTGAAATCTTCATGTCATTAAGATTGGTATGCTCTGTTGTGGTGGTTGTGAAAAAAGCTGTCCCTCGTAAGAGCCCCTCGCCCGCTCCCTCTCCCTGGGGACATTGTTTGTTGGGCCATATTTGTAGTTGGACTCTCTAAGAACCCACTCTTCTAATCAGGTAAGCCCAAGTATATGGGCCCAACCATTAAGCCCAATTATATGGGCTGGCAGGACAACACCATCGCCATGACCACTACGCTTATCACGTGGCTGACCAGGATTGATGGTGTATTCATTATTGATTACCTTATCTTCTCAAATTTCCAACACTTCAACATCACCGCTTCCTCTCGCCACCGCTGACCGCAACCGTCGCCACCAACCTCCGAAAAGGTTCCTCCCCAAAGGCCTCTCTGTACATAAAGATCTCAATAAAAATTTCAAAAATAAATCGGTTCTGTTCAAGATTGGATAATCTATTGAAAATCTATTCGAGATTTCTCTTTTACGCTTTGGAGAGGATTCATATTAGAACATTATTTTGACCGGCGATGGCGGTGTTGTTGGAGGACATAGTCAAGTCTGTGGAGCAGCTGTTGAAGTTAATCAGCAAAAAGAGCCAGGAACAGCCCTATGTGGACCCCACGCTCGACCCGGTTCTCCTCGTTCCCGGCATCGCCGGTTCGATTCTCAACGCCGTGGATGATAAAACGGGCAAAACCGAGCGGGTTTGGGTTCGGATTCTTGGGGCTGATCACGAGTTCCGGGACAAGGTCTGGTCTCGCTTCGATCCTGCCACAGGTTATATTTTGCAACTTTCCCAATTTCTTCCATTAAAGTTCCAATCTTTCCTGGCTTTAATTACCTTTTCTTGGTTATTCTGTTTAAATTACAATACGTTCTTCTGCGGGGTCTGATTTTATTTGGAAATTTTTGAACTTCTTGACATCCTTGGTGTCGTTAAAATAAAAATTTAGTCCCAACAGGCATTTGTTTTTTTGGGTCTCTTTTTGTCTATATCCTTCGAACCTAACAGAATGCTTGAAACAGGTAAAACTGTAAGCTTAGATGCCGACACGCATATTGAGGTTCCCCAAGACAGATATGGCCTTTATGCTATTGACACGTTGGACCCTGACATGGTCAGTTTTGCTCCTTAACTTGGTCATTTGGTTATCGCGTCTCATATTCTGATCATGAAATTGATTTTCCTTTCATGGTCCTTGAGTGTACCAGGACTCTGTAGTGGTCATAATTTTGCTTGTATATGCTACTGTACTCTCTACATCTTGGCAAACCTTAAACCTTGTTCCTGGGTCCTTTTGCAGGTCCTTGGCGGTGATTGTGTATATTATTTTCATGACATGATAGTTGAACTTATCAAATGGGGCTACCAAGAGGGAACAACACTATTTGGGTTTGGATATGATTTCCGTCAAAGCAATCGGTAACTGCCAAGCTCCTTGAACAAATCAGTTTATTCTTTGTAAAATAATGAAATATAAAATTTTGACATAATAGGTGATATGTTGCAGTCTTTTTATAGCTTGAATATTAGAACCTAAGCTACCCAGGTCTGTGTAATTTTAGGTTAGTATTGCCATAAGTATATGGCTGGTCAGAGGTTAGTGTTTGCGGCTTCTTATCTTTGAGGGGTACAAATGGTAAACATAATCACTAACTTGCTAGAACCACCATGCTGCAACTAGGTGTTGGTACAACCTTGACTGTGGAGGCAAGGGTGGCTGTGATCTCCTTTGTGTAGTTTATTAGTGTTGGGTATAACATATTGTAGATCGAATAATGACCTTCAACTTTGGATGTGTTGAACATTCTCACATGGTTCGTATACTTTATGACTTACCTATTTTACAACTTGTTTCCAGATTTCAGGAAACAATAGATCGCCTGGCATCAAAGCTTGAGTCCGTGTATACTGCTTCTGGGGGAAGAAAAATAACCATAATAAGTCATTCTATGGGGGGTCTTCTGACAAAATGTTTCATGAGCCTGCATAGTGATGTAATATTCTCACTCTTCTTCAATTGTTCATAGTGTTTTGTATGCCACCTTGTCTTGTCTCTGGTTCTATCTGACTGGTGTTTGTCCTTGATTTCATTAGTCACTTCCACTTCTTTATTGTACTCTATAACATATATATATGGCATTGTTTTGTAGATCTTTGAGAAGTATGTGAAAACTTGGATTGCAATAGCAGCACCCTTTCGAGGTAAGTGGTTTTCTGAACTATTCCAGTTCAAAGCCTGTTTATTTCTAAATTTTTTGGATTGTGCATTTAACTTTTTCCTGGTGTTCCCCATCTGTGAACTTCATAGTGAAGTAAAATAGGATACAGATTTTAATTTTAATTTTTAATATTTAACCTCCCAATTAAAGATTTGATAGAACTTCTTATCATCCCAATTTATAATTCTCTCCTGAGGTGATTATAAAAAAATATTGGACCTCCCAATGAAAGAATTTATTTATTTATTTTGTTTTAATCCTTTTACCGAAATTTCAACAGGTGCACCTGGATATATAAGCTCCTCATTTTTGAATGGAGTATCGTTTGTTGAAGGGTGGGAACAGAACTTTTTTATTTCAAAATGGAGTATGCAACAACTGGTATGAAGTTCCATTGTTATTCCGCCAACTTCTGTGTGTTGTTTTTCCCTTCCTTTTGACCCTGGGCTTGCCCAGCTATGTCTGTTCTTCGTTTGAGCTTATTGTCATTCTTTCTTTTGTGACTAACTAAACATTAAGGGAGTATTTTCATTTGCTATACTGTGAGGAAGTGTAGGCTTGTTGAGCTTTTGACCATTTTCATAAACATCCGTTCCCATGCCTGATTTTTGAAAATTTGATGCATGATCTATAGACACAATTAAAATATTCTGTCAATCATACCTCCAGAAAATCTGTAACTCCAGTCATTTGCTTCTGCATTAATGTGAAAGGAGGGTCTTATTTAATGATCATAATTCTTTAGCATTTTCTTCGTATTGTTTTTTTTTAGAAGGTAACAATTAATGTCTTTTGTGTTTCAGCTGCTTGAATGCCCGTCAATATATGAATTGATGGCCTGTTTAGATTTTAAATGGGAACACGTCCCACTTCTTGAAATCTGGAGAGAGAAATGTGATAGTGATGGAAATGCCACCATAACTCTAGAGTCTTATCCTCCGGCGGAAACTATAGCAATCTTTCGGGAAGCTCTTTCGATCAACAAGGTGAGCTAAGAGCCTAAGCCTATTATAATAAATGTAGGTGTGAAGTAGAGGCTGAGTGAACCTTGATGTATATATAAAGCATGTAATACTTGCTTTCTATTGATTTGTAAAGTTGAATCTCAATCAAATCCACATCTGCCATGAGCTGTCATTCGCTGTTCCTTCTCTAGAACATTATAGCAGTCAATGAATGTTGACATATAATTTAGTGGAGTTTCCAGGGTTTTAATTACTTGAAAGTTAAAAGTAGGAGCAAGTACTTTTACCAGCATTAATGAAGTATATCTGACTCTACTGTATTTGGAGGCTTGCACTGATACTGTATTTCAAGCAGACTTACATCGGTTTAGAATGACTTAATTGTGTTAGACCGTGGCTTTTGTACAGGTCAGTTATGATGGTGCTGATATTTCTGTACCATTCAACGTGGACATTCTAAAATGGGCTAATGAGACACGCAAGTTGTTGAGCTCCGCCGAGGTTCCCAGTCAAATTAAATTCTACAATATTTATGGCACAAGCTATAAGACGCCTCATTCTGTTTGGTACGTTGAACTCTTTTAAATTTTCAACATAATTCTGCATGTCCCAAATGTAATGCACTGTGAGGTTTAACCATATCCCGACAATGTACTATTGTGCAGTTATGGAAGTGAGCATGCCCCCATCTCTGATTTGCGAAAATTGCCTACTCTCGAGGTGTGTTTCTTAGATGAACCACATTGTTGACATTTCATTCGAAGCTCTTAGTGGATCTCTCCTATTTTACTTAACTGTCAAAAGACTTATTATTCAGCTACCTGTTTGTAAATGCATTACATATTATATAATCCATGCTGCATCTATATATTTGGTTTAGAGTTGCTCAGACGTTGTTGTTGCAAACTTACAGGCTAAGTACATATATGTTGATGGTGATGGAACTGTTCCAATGGAATCTGCTAAAGTAAGTTGTTTCTGTTTTATGCTGTTAAGATCTGATTTGGACCTGTGGCCTTGTGTTTTATGTAATAAGAATTTCTTATGTGGATAATGTCTGAGGTTGCAATAACTCGTTGTTGGTTACTCCATTCTTATAGGCAGACGGGCTTCGTGCAGAAGCAAGGGTTGGGGTCCCTGGAGGCCACCGAGGAATCTTATGTGATAGTCATGTGTTCAGAATTCTCAAGCACTGGTTGAAGGCAGATCACGATCCTTTCTACAATCCTGTAAACGATTACGTAATTCTACCGAGCGCCTTTGACATGGAAAGCTTCAAAACAAAAGGCTTGCAAGTCACCTCTCTGAAAGAAGAATGGGAAATTATTGGGGAAGAAGAGAAAGAAAGCGAAGAAAATATGACAGACAGAAAGCCTTTGGTGGGTTCAGTTTCTGTGGCTCGCAGAGGTGGTGGTAGTGTTGGTGATAAATCTGTGCAGGAAGAGGCTCATGCTACTGTTATAGTTCAACCACAAAATGATGGTAAAAAGCATGTAGAGCTTAATGCTGTTTCCATCTCAGCAAGTGCATAGAATTCGGTATATATAGATGTTGCTGTGTCACTTATTTCTGTGCATAAAGCTTCTGAAGGAGTTCCTTGTATATATAATAACGTGTTTTATGAGTGTTTTGCGCGTGTGGTATGTAAACAGTAATGACTTAGACTTTATCTGCCAATGGGATAATAAATTAGCGAAAATGACTAGCA
Source organism: Handroanthus guayacan (assembly GCA_014898755.1). Taxonomy (NCBI): domain Eukaryota; kingdom Viridiplantae; phylum Streptophyta; class Magnoliopsida; order Lamiales; family Bignoniaceae; genus Handroanthus; species Handroanthus guayacan. Next base: position 147,722 of record JACFYI010003239.1, on the reverse strand, counting down.
AATGAGCATCTGCGTGGTATCTTGGCCTCATCTGATTCACAAGATTAGGGTAATTAAGGCACCCGATCCAACGTTATGGCATGTTTGATTTCAATGACAGTTGGTGTGGCACTAGCCCCTAGCCCCTAGCCCCTAGCCCGACAGTATTCAGTGTGTTAGGCTACGTTATTAGTCTTTTCTTTTAAATTATAATTGCAAGGCTCAGTTAAACATAATTTCAGATATTAAATATTGAATTTCCCATTTGATGAAGTTGTTATGAATTCGCTCTAATAATGCATATCAAATGAAAGGATGGAATTAACGTGCATACAGCTGTTTTCGACTGAACAAGAAGATAATTTTCAACTATTGATCGATGATCATATACGTTCTTCTAGGATACACAATCATATCTCTAGTTTGTGCAGGGTTTGGTAAAATGATACAACCAACAAAATGAGGTTACATTTCTCTTCTGACCATTTCCTTTGCATAAACCGTATAACCCGTAAAAAGCATATAGTCGGATCGGAACATCCACAAATGTTATAGGGGCGAAAGAATAGTAAACTTACTTGCATATCCGATCTTCACTGATAGTTTATTGTTCTAGCTTGAGAGAGAATCAGACAACCTTCTTCTCTTAGGTCGTGGTTCGCCTAACTGTAAAGAAACAGAAACCTCTTCTTCAGACTCATTTCTTAACTCAGAGAGGTCCCTTTCCCCTTGATCCTTGTGATTTTCTGGCGATTTGCATGAAAAGCTTGGGATAAACTGGTGCTCCACGCTTGGAGCGACCTCGAAACCTCCTTCAATGCGAAACTCATCATGCTTGAATTGGTGCGTCAATCCCTCATGAGAACCATCATCTACAGAAGCTTGCAGAGCAATAGGCTCAAAGATTTCTTCAGATCTATCCTTTGTAGCGATCCACTCTAACGGTGAGGAATTGGATTCCCCAACAGTCGAATCAACTCCCGCAGATGCATTTCTCTGCTCTTGCACTGCAGCTATTTGGCGAATACGAAAGAGCATTGGTGATTAGGAAAACAAATTTACAAGCGAATATTTTGTTGGTACATATGCAAAACCATGAGTATATCAAGAACAAACACGAACCTTGAAGTGCTTCCATGGAAGTGATGAGATCAAGTTCGAGAAGATCAAGAAGACGCCCTAAATCAACTCCACTGGTCCAGTTCTCTGGTGGTTGACCAACCCTCAATTTCAAGCGTCCTCGATTAGCTGTCCCACCCCAAATAATTCCAACAGGCCGAGGTTTCTCCCCGTTCTCACTGGTCAGTAAAATAAGGCTTCCACTGTCACCTTCAAGGTCAAACGTCTGTTGATTTTCTCCGACAACAAGAAAATCAGTAAAGAAACAAATCCCCTTTTCATCGTTGTATTCTAAAGAATAGGCCATTATTGTCCCTGTCGTCAAACCAGAGCTCCTTCCAACTTTCACAACCTGCCTCCCGACGAGACTATCAATACGAGACTGCAAGTCTATTTTATGGACATCACCAATTTCACCTACACCTTTTACCAGTGTCGTGACATCGGCCATATTAAAATCTTCAGCAAAAGGGATGAAGGCACCATCGGCTCGAACAAATGTCTCTGGGTTTGCCCCAGCAAAAATACCATACCAAAGATCATCAGTTATGAATGATGTAGCCCTTTCGACAGCTCCTAAATAGACCCCTGGTCCAAGACTTGGGGGCAATGGATGAAACATCTTCTGACTTGGATAGTCAAGATCAACGGCCACATGCCGATTAGTGAGGAAGCCAACTTGCCTGTTTCCCGTCCTGCTTCGGACAATAGCGCCCAAGGTTCCATAAGTTTCTTGGCTTGCAACCTGAAAATGCAACCAGGAGTTGTGACATCAGTTTTAGAGACAACGAAGATATAGACAATAAAATTTATACCTGGGAACCAGATCCAATGCATAAATCACTTCCACCAAAGCCATCTACAAGTTCTGTATAGAACTGTTCCTTCGGGGTGGCTGCAGGTGCTCCATAGTAAGAGAATTCAACAACATCAACATCACACCAAACACCTCCAGGTCCCTGCAAAATCAATTATACATACATGCAAACTCAGGTAGAGGCTGTAAGAGACATGTAAAACTTCAAAAGTCACTCGTAAAACTGGTGCTCGACCCAATAGTTGAAATTGTAAACTAATAAATCACTTCGAGCAAAATCCAAAGAATGCAAATGCAAGTGTGAAACCACCATTAGATTTTTCTTCATGAAACATCTTCATTAGAGGTGAAGGTCAAAAATACCAAAGTAAATACATAATTGCAACTAGGATAAAACCTCAAGCGCAGCAGGTAGACACTGAGCAGGGCTGAGCCACTGCCTGTGAACTTTTCTAGCAACAAAGACAAGTATAGCTGGTACATCGGTCAATACACCCCTCCTGATTCGAAAACCAATTGCTGTTCCAAGACTAAAGCGCCTTAAAAGTTTGCTATGAAATGCTCTAATAGTCATCAATTCAAGCAGAGTAGTAGCCTGCAATCCTGTTGGCCGTCGACCAAGAGTTTCAGGTAAAACCCCTTTCTGAAGATTCCCAAAATAATGAGCCCTATCTTCTGCAGCATCAGTTATCCGGCAAGCAGGCCATGAGAAATAAGCTGCGTTGCTCTCAGAAAGCTGACTACCTGCTGGAAAGGCTTGTAATGGCGGTGGACTTGATTCCGGCAGATTGAGATTAATGCAATAGTTCCTCTCCAAATCCAAGGCTGATTCCTCTGACTGTGAGGAATGAGAATGATGTGATGGTATATTCATTCTTGTCCTATGCACGCGTCATCTTTTCTACAAGCAATGAAAGAGAAATTTGTGACAATTTGCATTACAAGAATATAAAGCATCCAACAGACAAGAAGGCTACAGAAAAGTTAAACCAGTTATGAAAAACAGATGAAGGTACGATACAGTAAGGGAAATGTCCCTACCGGAGGATATGAAGAAACTCCATGTCGATATTCAACCCATGGAAGCTCCTGAAGAGATATGACCAAACATCAGTAACAACAGCAATTAAGAATTCAGGAGGCACGTTAAGAGAAAGCAGCTCAGAGACCACAGCTTGAAATTTCACATAAAAGACAGAGATCTTAAAAGTAACATGGCAACCCGCAGCTACTAAGCAAAGTTCAGTCGTCTATGAAAACTGTAAATCTTCAAGGAAAGCAAACTAACAGCGAAGATTGAAAAGAAGCAATGGCAAAACAAGCTCAACTCTTTTGTTGAATAAGAAGAGAACGGGAAAGCAAAACAGTGAGCAGATGAAATAGCCAAATGGACAAACAGGAAAGGATAAGTCTTGCAGCCAGGGAGTAACGTTCAGATACTAAGGATTAGAACATTTCGAGCAACAGCCTGAGACACTCGAAAGAATATTCAATAAATCCAAAACCTATGATGCAAAGCCACACCAACCTCATTAACTGAGCAATAATCAATTTCAAAAAACCAAAGAAGAAAGAGGAAATGGCTTGAGGCAAACTCACTCAAAGATAACCAGCGAGCAACCCGAAAGACTTAGGTTTCATTTCTCACGAACATCTTCCGGGTCGATCAATTTATTAAGAAAGAATCTGTCGATCAATTGATATTGCCGCTCTACTCGGGAATTATAAAGGAAAGCTCAGTTGTGTGAGTGTCCCAGAGTGCACTCTGGGGCATGCTCGCGTGTGTTTGAGAGAGAGAAAGAGGATAAAGGGGCAAAACTAGAATTGGAAAGGAGAAAGAATGAATTTACTAATAATACTATAATGCTTCTTCTCTATTGACAATTATATATAGTTACCAATTACCACTGATGCAAGAGGAGATTTTTGTTTTTATTGGCATGGTGATGTTTGTCCCTGTTGACCTTGGCCCTTTTTATTGTCGCCATCGTTCCTGTATGGTCTTCTTTTTGCGCCACTCATCATTTGAGTGATCGGATAATGGCACACGTTTGTTAAATACTATTGATGAATAATAGATTGAGAGCATCAGAAGAGAAGATATCATTTTTCGTGGATTCCACTAATACGTAATTGTAGGCTAGGATTAGCAGCGGCCCTCACATATTTGCTCCCCAAGAGTTGCCCAGTTTTTCATTTCATCAGATAACTCATTTCTTCCCCGCTTATCATGAGTTTTGGAGTTTTATGGACCTTATGGTAATGGTATGTGCTTCGTTTTTGTATATTCATTTTCTGGCAGATATTGCAGTTGGTATGATCATGTCATCTCGTCGGTCTGTGCCAAGACAGTTGATCCTTCCATTATTTACTTTGTAAAATATTTGATCCTTCTAACGGGCACTGAATACGGAAATCTTTTCTAAATTGAAGCTGTAAGAAGGAAGAAAAAACAAGTCCCAGTCCCGAAAGAAGACCTTCAAATGCGTCCGCAGTAGATGGAATTGCAATTTTTCTCTATAATCCCTGCTGCGTTTTATCTATGCCGGTTGAAAGCTGATTAATCATTAAAGCCGTCTGCGAGAGAGAGAGAGAGACGCACGCTGTGAGTTATCTCGTCTTAGACTCATTTTGTCAATTATCAAATCATGATTAATGCGTGGAGTCCTACAATTCCAGCGTCCAATCGCAGATAAAAGTTAATTCTTAAAAAAAAAAAATAAAAAAAAAAATAAAGACTTTATGGAATTTTGCGTTATTTTCGTGGAGACGATGAGAGTGGGGCCGGCTGGCTGTGCCTTGTATTGTATCTCTCACTTGGAAGTTGGGACAACCAGCACCATTAATGCCACGTATCTATTCACTCGAAGCATTCTCATTTGTTTCTTTAATCATTAGCTTCCTGAAAATCTCTCTTTTATGCTAATAGTCCAATTAAAAATAATTGAATATATAATTAAATCACAAATCCATTCCCCCCGCCCAAAAAAAAAAAAGAAAAGAAAAGAAAAGAAAAACAGAAAAAACAAAAACATTCGGCCAAAAAAATATGGTCGGTAGCGGGAGGGTGATAATTTTTCCACGAGGAATATTTAGTGGGGGCCTGTACGGATTGAGGTGCGGAGAAAGATAAGATTAGGTGGGGCCGAACATCGGGCCTTGTACAGTGCCAAATGATGCAATTATTGGGCCACTATCTCCAAGCGTTGCATTGCATCTTTACCAATTACTACCGGGATATGAATGAAGAGATTTCAAAATTGGTTAGATATTCGGATATACTGTGCCCTGGACATTACTGTATCAAATGTTACAATGAATCAGAGCAATAGATGCAGAACCGATTAAGAAGCCTGAAAACAAGGCTCTCAGACTCTGGAATCACGGCAGAGGTTAAGCTGTTCCAAAAATGAACTGTCACTGATTCGTTCAATATTTTGTTGAACTGAACGTCTTGTTCAAGCTTTTCGGTCTGTGTTCCTGGGGCGGTGAAGTATCTGTAAACAAATTTTAAAAATATTAGGCCAAACAGAGTGTAAAACAAACTGAAACCTACTTCTATTGCAAACTCCAAATAAGCAAGTACGGGCAAACCGCATAACTAGTCCAGAAATCTCAAATCTTTTTACCGCTCACTTTTTTTTAGTTGAAAAAAGTTGAAGCACAAGGCACTTTTTCCTTATCTTTTAAGTTTATCTATCTTTACAAGCAGCTGCAAGGCAAAATTATGAAACATACCTTGAAATAATACTCTGACGGATGGGGAAAAAAACAGAAGAGGATCGCAATTGGAGCTCAGTTTTCCTGTTAGAAATAGCTTTATTACTCAAAAATTTTTTGGCTACCCTGGTCAAAAGATCAGCTCCATTCCATCGCAACTGAGCATCATCATATGATGCATAAAACTCCGCCAAGCACTCCATTACAAAAGGACTGCAAAAAACATGACGTGTTTTATTTGCAAGCATACTATGTTGACCTATACATTTCATAACATGCATAAAAGTATGCATTCCTATTTGTATTTGCTCAACCAACTGAGAACATACATGCTGGAGTAGCCTTAGTAAGAGCACTCACTTCACTGGTGGAAAAAAAATTAACTTATTCTGTCATTTTCGTGTTATGAACCTGTTTCCTCTCTATCCAAGTATACTTTTGACAATAACCATGATACTCAGCCTCTCTAATTCACCTAAACCATCTGACCCATTTATCTCTTGATGTATCCTTTAAAGGCATGATCTGAGAAAAGTTCAGAAATATGACATCTAGGTGAGATTTTCATCACACCTTTCGTCCTTGCGCACATAGAGAATAACATACTAAATCATTTGAACATTTTATGTTCTCTCTTTCTTTTCTCAACTTTGGAGATATCCTTCTACTCATTCCTACTTAAATTCAACTCCTAATTAAATTCAACTCATGCTTGTCAGTGCCAATGTAAAATCAGGAAGACTCTTTCTACAATCTGCTTAAATAAATAACAGGTTACAGATTCAATGATGACAAAAACCAAAAGTTGATTAAATTCATAGTCTGAATTCTCTAAGCATCCTACAAAACCTAGATGCTGATGCATCGCGGCATGTACAAATTTAGATGCATGAGGTATTGGCATGTACAAATTCAGATGCATAAGGCATGAAATGAATATTTAACAAAATTCAGAAGCAGATATAAAATTCTTGAGTACCTGTGCTTTCTAAATGCCATAACAGCTCCATTTAAAGTTTCTCCTGCCTCGTCCTCAAACCCAACAGTATTGTTAAGTTCAGATAGTGGCTTCAACACTATGACATCTGAATCCAGATAAACTCCACCGTATCTACAGATCACAGGGAAAGGGACTACAAATGCATTTGAATGCTTCGGCTTATGACAGCAGGAAAAGTTAACAAGAGTTTCTCATCTCTACTGGGTACTGTTTTAAGAACTTATTTGAGCACAATAATGAAAGTATGGCATCTACCATTAAACTACTGCAAATTATGGATCTTAAGAAGATGCTACTGTGCCCTAAGCAAAGTGTGATTCTACTTCTATGAAAACAATGACATACAAAATGTCCTCTTGTTTTAGTCCGGGAACTACCACATAAACTTTTACAAAAATTGAAATAAGCAAAGTAAATTCTAGGAGTAAATAAAATTGATTAACTTTAAGGAGTGAATGTGACAGAATAACAGTCTAATATCATCTTATGTTAAATGTAGTTCATCTCAATTGCTTACTTGTATAGGGCCGCTAGCCTGATAAGTTCACTGTAGTGAGTTGCGTAATGTTTTGTCTTCTTCCACTCGTGCCAGACTGAAGCAAATATGTGCGTTGGTGTATCTTTCAGCAGCTCATCAAGATTTGGCATCACAACAGCTACTTTGTATCTGGCGAGCCAACAATAACCATTTAATTACATGAATTCTTTTCACTCTAATCATAGTTAGAGCAAAGAAACAAGTCACCGGAAACAAGTACGTAGGCTAATCACAAAAGAACCCATGTCTTACTGCAGTGAAACCAAGGTGCATAGTTCCCCATATGCTCGCAATCCCCAACATATCCATTCACACACATGACAACAAATTGATAAACAAAATATATAATACAGACTAGAAAGGCTTGGAAGTAGCAAGAAAATTACCCATCTTTGACAAACCCACTGAAGAAATTGAGCTCCATTGTTTCAGAGAACACCACTATGCATGCGTCCTGGTGATGATTTAGTAGGCTTTCCAGACCCCTCTGCTGTCGAACGCCAAACATCCATACTGGTGAATTCCACACCATAAAGACTCTCATCTTACACTTCCCTTTTCTGAAAAATGCATTCATAAAATTCCCAAAGGACAGGCTTCCATCCAACCCCGGGTAATAACCCCACCTTTTTCCGTCTGCATAATACACATTCTCTAAACCCTCATTACTCCTAACCTGTCTGATATGATCATTATCTAAAGTCCTCCGCTCCACCCTCCTCACTTCCTTACCATCAATGCTGCCCTTTTCGCGTGAAAAACCAATTTCTGACTCGGATATTGCCAATGGCTTCTTAACCAAGAATGGCGTTCGCTTGAACTCATTTAGAATACCCTTGAGATATATCCTATCGCCTCTAGTCAATCCCGTTACTCCCGGTCCATCAGGATCTTGCAAAATCGGATTATTTAAGGGATTCAAAACCTCAATATTCGACTTGAACATCCTATCCCTCCTTAAAAAATCACCCTTCTTATCGAACCACTCTCCCCACCCATCCCTTAACACTGACCCCTTCAACAATAATGCATCTTCAATTTTCTTCACTTCGCTCAATTTCTTGCGCAATTTCTCGTCCACTAAAATATCATCTGAGCCAAACACGGGCTTCGAGTCATCGGTCCCAAACCCTAAGTCAGAGCTAAGTTTCAAATTGAAGGGAACATAGTCTTCCCATTCTTCAATAGATCTTCGATTAAAAGATCTCCGAACAACGCCGTTCAAGTGGTCAAAGAAGTAATTGGAAGTAACGGCGGAATTTTGATTCTGAAGGACATCTTCCTCTTCTTCGTCGGGAAGGATTTCCTCGTTATTGTTATTGTTATCTAAAATAGCGTCATCAAGCTCATCAATGCGATCCTCATTGGAGTTGGCAGTAGTGAGGGGGTCGGAATCGAAATCGTCGAGAAGAGGGTTGAAGGAAAGGTAGTCGTGAGGGAGAGGGTGGGGGTGTTGGGGATGGGAGTTGAAGAAGGAGAGGCGGCTGTAGAGGAGGGAGACGGAAAGGAGGAGGAGCACCGCTGCAATCACGGCGCAGATGTGTGCGCCGCAACGGGGGCGCCGTCGCGTTCGGAGGTGGCGGAGCATGTGAAGTGGAGAGTGATTCGATTTAAGTGTACAAGGTGGAGAGTTTTACTGAATAGTGAGATTAACTGTCGAAAGAAACTAACGGCAACATGACAGGACGGACACTCGCTGTCTGGAACTGGGATGAGGAATCTAGATTAGCGGCTTTCGAGCGAAATTTATGTCGCAGATCTTAAGATATGAAAACAAGTTGTCCTATTATTCTCTATAATAATTTTTCTTTTCCTTTGCACCTATTTTGGTGCAAGAAAATAGAAATGCCGTGTTGTGCAATTATCGGATGAGCCCAGTTGATTTTCTTTTCGAGTCCTATTAATTTGTAGCGGGCACTTTCAATTGTTGTCTCTGTTCGTGAGCCCAAATAGATTTTCTTTCTGTGTGACCTGTCTAATGTGTGACTTTCAATTATTTGTAAGGTTGTTTACGAGCCCAATAGGGCTTCTTTTCAGGCCAATACGAAGTGCTGGTCCGGAAAAGGACACATATATAAGTGAAAATAATTGACAGCAAACTTCGTATAATACTGGTGCACAATTTAGTAATCCCATTTTTTTGGATATATTCAACTCAGTAATCTTATTCGAGGATTGCTGTATAAACAAAGATTTCTTATTTGAATAGTAACAATCTCTCTTTATGTTTCCACAGCATCCTTTGGGAATTGAGACAAACATCCGTACAATAAAAATGGTAAACACTCACCTACCTTACCAACTCACATCATTTTGTGCGTCATTATTATTAATTATTTGACTCGTAGGTTGGATGAATTTACAACCTCTTAAAGATTTGAGAAATTATAAATTATATTAAAAATGTATTTTAACATAATTTTTAAAATAACAAAATAAAATATGATGTTGGTATCATAAGCTCTTAACCCTACCAACCCCGGTGCTATAATTACCGATTTGCATAGTTAACACAAAGATCAATATTTGGCAGAAGAAAATAGTGTGTCCTCTCAGAGCGTGCAGCGCCACCTGCACTGAGCAGACGGAAGCGGTAGGTTTTGTTATTTGCGTTCAAACATGGCGTCCAGGTTGTGGGCAACAAGGGCCGCTTCATACTTTAGGATCTCTGTTTACAACAGAGGTTTTGCTACTGGTACGCTCACCTTCTACATCTCAGCCCCATATTCGGTCCTCTGATAATGTGGTTTTCTTGATTACATTTTTTTTGGTTGTACGAGCCATATCCTTGGTTCTTTTTTATGAAAAACTTGGTGATCTATGGTCTTGACAGTAAAGATGTGATCTTTTACTGTGGGAGAGCAGTCCTGGTTTCTTCTTTGTACTCTATGCATTTATATTCTTTTCTCTGTTTGCGTAACATGTCAATGTGTTGTTAAGACTTAAGAGTGATCTGGCTCTTTCACTGAAGAGGGGAAGGAATGTACTGTCGCCTCTTTTCAGAAAATAACTACCAGTGTAGACGTGACTAATTTCAGCCAAAAATAGGTGCTTTGGCATGTCAATGCAAAAAGACAGATATTTTTAATAAATTCAAATTCACATCTAGATTCGTTAACCTGATATTGAGTATGGCTTTAGCAAAACGATTATTGCTTGTATATGACATTGTCGAGTGTGCATCCCTTATGAACTCATTGCAGTCGCCAAGGATCTAAAGTATGCCGATTCTCATGAATGGGTGAAAGTAGAAGGTAATTCCGCTACCATAGGCATTACCGATCATGCACAGGACCATTTGGGGGATGTTGTATATGTTGAACTACCTGATGAGGGAGCGGAAGTAAAGCAAGGTGCAAGTTTTGGTGCTGTTGAAAGCGTTAAGGCCACTAGCGACATTAACTCTCCTATTTCAGGAAAAGTGGTCGAAGTTAACACAAAGCTAAATGATTATCCCGGTCTGGTGAGTCTTCCATGATCAGAATTGTGACTTTCTCCATTAAACTGATTGGAACTTTGTTGATGGAGTATGCATCCTTTTCATCATTAATTCCTTTTCCTTTTCCTTTTCCTTTGTGTGTGTGTGTGTGTTTTCTACGTTCTCTTTTCCTCCGCATGTAGAGATCATGCCTGTCTCTAAGGAGCTGCGCTACTTAGTTCCACCATTACTTATGTCCATTTCAAGAGTTTTGTGTGAAAGGAGTATTTGGCAGTTCTCCATTCCCTTTATGACACGAGTATCATTTAAGTTCTCCTTTGCCAATTGATTGTTTTTGAAAGAGAGAATAACACGAGTTTCTTTACACTTCATTTTGTTGAAAATGACATACTGTTGAACAGCTTGCAGTTGAGAACATCCTGTTTGTCCCTATTATCTTGTGTACTAACGGTGTTAAATTCTCCATTAGGTTAATTCAAGCCCCTATGAAGATGGATGGATCATAAAGGTGGATGTCAACAATACTGATGAACTGAAAAACTTGATGGACCATGATCAGTATCCCAAGTTCTGTGAAGAAGAAGATTCCAAGCACTCATAGAAGCCTTACAATTTCTTTTGAAATGCTAATTTTGAATAATCAAATTCAAGATCGAGTTGTAATGGGAATGTTGGACAGTTGTTTTTATGTTTCACTTTGTAATTTTTCTTGTGTTTGATCCACTTCCACCATTGCTCTTGAGACAAAAGACTTCAAATCCTTTCTGAGATTCCAATTTTGTTTAAGAATAAATTTTCTTGTGCAAAATCTTATAATTAAATACATGTAAATTCTTATTTTGTTTGGTCTTACCAATTTTTTTAATTAGTCAATTAATAAACATTTTGCGGAGTATAATCTAATGTCTCAATAAGGTTAAATAGTGAAGCAGTTTTTTTTTTTATATATTTATCAAATGAAAAAAAAAAAAACCCAAGAAACACGCCTTTCTTTTAAATGTGAAAAATGAGTGGCGAAACTAGTTGTGCCTGTGGTGTGCTGAAACCACGATATAATTTTTATTTATTTAGATTTAAAAATCAAATCGGGTTAAGGACCGAGGGGAAAACCGGGTCGGACCTTCTAATTTATTTGGGCTGTGCAGCAGGCTGCCATAGCCTACTGTCATCAGTCAGTCGACGGCCGTCATGAACTCTCTCTCTCTGTTATGGTAATTTCTTTTTGATCTCTTAATTGTCAATATTCGTTTTCTCTTTCACTTATTTCTCGCATTCTGGAATTCAACTGAGCTGGTAAACGGCGTCGTTGTTGAAACAGTGGTCCGTTATCTGTGCGAGCATTGAACTTCATCAAAGCCTCTAATCCCACTCCCCGACATGCTCCTTTCGCGCTTTTGCGTCGCCCTCATCTGTTCCGCAGGTACATATTCAGCATATTTTGTACTTCCTTCAGTAAGTGTGTGCATTGGATGAATGCCTTTGTCTTGCCCGCTGTAAAGTTCGGTTCTTCTTTTATTTTCTTTTCTTTCCTTTTTGTTTTTTTGGCGTGTTGGCGGTGGTTCCCCGGCCCGGCCGGGAGGGTGGTTACTGACAATAGATCAATCTTGAACTAAAATTTACGTCAAGGCGAGGGTACCATTGTCCTGTTCATGAAAGATGAATTAAAACTATAGGAGCAGGAAACGAATGGCGAAACTTCAATTTTGCAGCGACACTTAGAGTTGAGTCTTCAGAATACTACAGTATAAATGTTGGCATTATAAACATTCAAAATCCTTCTCTTTTTTACCTCAATTATGAAAAGAATGGATATAATGTACGGGTATCTGACGTTCGTATGCTCTCTTACAAACTCATTTTGCCTTATGTTTCTTTATTAGAAGTTAATGACTGTATGAATCAATTATGTACACATTATATATTTAGTGTCTACCATTGTGTTTCTTTCAGGGTTTTGTCATCTGTAAGTGCTACAGGTGATGAAGAGGCTGCTGGTAGAGCTGCTGCAGCCAATGCTGATAGTGGGGCACCAACAATGTTTGACCCTCTGTCACCTGCTAATTATATCATGCTTTAATTTTCTTATCCTAAACAAAGTTTCTAACTTTAGTCTGAACATAGTCTTGACAAATACTTGTGCAATGAAGAAAGCCTAAAATTCCGAAAGACTTAGTGCCTACACGATCTTCTTCTCTTTGGATTTTCATCTTGAATTGCCTCCTTTTTTCTTCTTTTCATTTTCCTGTTATTATTTTAACTTAGCCTAGTTCTTTTTCCTCCGAAACTTGCACTGCTTATCAAGAGTTAAGGCCACAAGTTAGAGGGTGAAAGATAAATATAGTTCACCATAATCTATCAATTTCACTTCCCTACCTGTTCTGCCAACCCGTGCGGTGGGGGGAATAACAGCAACTTCCATTCACTAGTATGCTTGAAAGAATTTCCAGCTTTATCAGTATCTTTGCCATTCGGTAAAGTCAGATTTTGTATCTAGAGCTTATTTTCATGCTATACTATTCATTTGTCTCTAGATTTGACAAGATTATTTCAAAAGAGATTCCGTCAACCATCGTATATGAGGATGAAGCAGTTCTTGCTTTCCGAGATATTAGTCCACAGGCTCCTGTTCATGTTCTTGTCATTCCAAAGTTTCGCGATGGTTTAACACAGCTTGGCAAGGTGGCGTCTCTTTTAATTCTTCTGATATCTGCAAATGGTCATATTCAGCAATCAATTAGCATGTAATAAGAGAATGAAATTACTAATCTTAGGAATTTGAGGACAATGTTAGTGTATCAAAGAACCAGACAACAAATTCTTAAACCAAATGATTCAGAATCGGATATAGCCCAGTACAAATGGATGTCAAAGACTGATCAACAAAGTAAGAGGGCCAATTGTGACTACAGTGGTATTCCGCATTATTTAGGTCAATGAGCTAACAGATTGCTGACCAAGGTTTACTGATTCAATTTTATTAACTGTATCTTGATGTTTGATAGGCTGAAAAGAGACATGAAGAGATATTGGGTCGCCTTCTTTATGCTGCTAAAATAGTGGCTGAGAAAGAAGGCATCGTTGATGGTTTTCGTGTTGTTATAAACAGTGGCCCATCTGCTTGTAAGTCTCTCTCTCTTCTCCATTCTTCAATGATTGCCGAGATGTTTTCAAGGCTTTTATATTTGACATTTACAAGTGAACTTATAAAACAGGCAACAGTATCCATATCCACTCTAATTCACCATTACTGAGTCCTCCCCCCGCCCGGTTTCTGTAGGTCAATCTGTTTACCATCTACACTTACATGTACTTGGAGGGAGACAGATGAAATGGCCACCAGGTTAAGCTGCAAGTTCAACAACAGTTTTCATTTCCTCGGGGCTCCTTGTTGCAGATTTTCTGGAAACTTCTCCAAATCTCTGTGTCCTCTTTGTCATATCACTTTGTATTGTGAAGACTTTCGAATAAAACCATAAGAATGAAACTTTATACAGATATTTCAATCTTCGTGGAGTGTGAAGATGTTGTGACATGCTATGCGCGAGCACATAAGTTTACAGAAGTAGCCAGTTAATCAGATGTGGGCGCAACCATGTATGCTGCTACTGAAGTTTCTTTTAAAACGGGTTGCATACAAGCTATCATGATGATGTCAAATTTGTCTTATAAATAAGTTCAGAAATCAGCATATAAGAAGCAGCATTTCCTATGTGCAGGAAACTAATGCGAGGATGCCAAAATGAAGAATAAGCAAATTACTCTCTCGCTTTTCAGAAGTGATCATCAAATCTGGAGAGATTAAAGACATTTTTGTAATAAGAACCCACTTAAATTACATAAGAGCGGTGGTTTTTTTTGTATGGTAATGTACAACTCAATTCTAGTTGCTGTAATAAAATCAGCTGGGCTTCTACAAAAAGGTGAGCAAGGGACAATCACCTATATCACTATATGCTTCCTTATTATAAAAATGGTCAACTGCAGATTCCTGCTTATAATGAATCAACGAAAGCCAGTAGCAGAATTCTGTGGCAGCCCGAAAGAGCAATCTGCAACTGTATCCCGATCAACTCACTCCCAACCTATGGATAGTGGCCTTATCTTGATGATGTATAAATAAATGTTTCGTGATAAAATAGGGAATCCAGTCCGCAAAATCTATCATAGTGTTGTGTGTACTCCTGACTGGTTTGAACAGAGACATGAACAGTCTGGCTCTGTCAAGTCCCGCACAACGATCCGTTTGTCACGGTTGCTCATAAGTTTGATAAGGGGCAGCTTTAAAGAAACTTGACGCCAAATTTCTTTCACTGTACCGTTTGGATCCTCGTACTCAAAGTACCTCTTAACCTGAATTGCATTAAAAAATTGAAACTAAAGTTAACAATTTTGCCTCTGAATAGGATGTTAATTTTTTTCCAAATCTCGACTTACTGTAATATAAGGAAAAAGTAAACAACAAAAGCTTAATCATTATGACGAAAATTCAACTTCCACTTTCCTGACAAATTTCCACAACTGAGTGGCGAACAGAAATGCATGCATGACATTGACAGCATGCCCTTATCCTTAAGCTTGTTAAAAAAACTGACTTAAAGCTAACAAGAGAGCGTGCAGCAAACATTTGTCCTGGTGGACACTCCAGAATGAATCATTGAAAGACTGATCAACTAAATGGGTCTCAGTTTAAGAAAATTTCTCCATACTCAATTGACACCAGCTACTTATGCTTTGCTTCTCTTAATGGCCACCCCCAAAGTCAAACCAGAAGTTCTTGTAAAGTCCCTCATTTGTGTATTAAATAATGAATTCTCCATATAAATTGCCAATTACTAGTAATCAGCACCACTATAAAATGGTGCTTCAAGACCGTAGTTAAAGGCCCACATATCATCTCAATAAGTTCTCCATTCATGTCAACTACCTAACATAGATTTCAAAAAGGAAAAGGATGTACATAAATTTGACCAGTGATTTCTCCAAAATATTTATCTAATGCACATATAGAAAAGCAAGCTCTTTGCTATGCATGGAATGTTAATCCACTGAAATTATACCTTTTTCAATTCCTTTTGGAACTCCAAAATCTTCCCCGGACCCACTTTCCTCAGCATTTTCACCAAGTTTCCAGGTTTAACAGCAGTGTTGGAATCAACGAAAATGGCAATCTTTCTATAGTCTATGACATCTTCAAAGGGCAACTCAATGTAGTCACTCACAATTACAGGAACACATAAACTCACAATAGCATCAAAAAGTCGACAAGCTGATGGTGTATCACCAGCTGGATGTAAACAAAACCTTGACGTATGCATTCCCTGTGATGCCATACGACGACTCTCCCTGGATTGTGCCCCATGTTTGATAATAACATCCTGTTCATCCTCAAGGACTTGGAACAGCTTATCTCGAATCTTACCACCCTGCATTCAGAAATAAAACCAGCTAATGCATGCAACTAGTGATCATATCAACAAGCACAGTCCTGCAGAAATCATGTGATAGTGAAGATATATTCCAGATGTCGGGACCACCTCTGGGTCAGGCATGCATCCTATTTACATACAAAGGGAGATACAGGATACAGTTTTTACCAGAAAATCACTTGCCGCGTTAATTCACCTAATAGCTCATTTTAATTCTTCCAAATTTTAAGCAGTAAGAAATGCACCCTCTTATCATGGTGCAGACAGATGTGTCTTGAAAGTGTCATGCATATGTATTACAGCAAAGATAAAAAACAAAGTAGTTGTCTACAGTTGATTATTTATTTTCAAACTAACTGCACACACACTAGGAAAGATGAAATTATAAGGTTACAAAATACATCCAGCCTTGCAGGATAACCATGCAATCCACACCATCAAAGAAAAAGAAAAGCAGATCGTTACCTCTTTTCGATACCGATTTCCCATAAAGAAAAGCAGGGACTTGCGGTTCTCCAGTCCAATATCACCCTTGTATGTATTAATGCGGTGTGAATACGGTAGAATCACATCCTTCACTAGGGATGCCTGATTGCGAGCCAACCTCCCAAAATCTGAAACTAATAGCACCCCATTCTTCACCCTATGAATGACCTTGTACAGAGCGTTGGGATCCTGGCATATAAATACATGATCCCGCCCATTATTCCTCTTCCAATACACTTGTTCTTCCAACCAATCCATCAAATCCTCCTGCAGCAGTAAAAAATATGAATACACTACTTCTCAATTGGTTGTCAATAAACGTCATGAACGTACGAAATTGTAGCCTCTAGCCAGAACGCCACAAAGATTAGCAAGAAAATACCACCAAAGTGAAATCTACTACTCATTTTTGTTATACATACTGATACAGTGAAGTTCACAAGCATGGTGTAACTCATCAAACTAAGCATAAACATGACTCAAGTTGTTCTTGAGCATATAATCAAAAGTAATAGAACATACAATGCAGCCATATTTAGCTGTCGTAAGAACGCAGTAGTTTTCTGCCAAACACAATTTCATGGAATCAATTCTGTCAAACATCCATTCCAACAGGCAACAGCTGGTATAAAATAACCATACATGAGATACCATGCTCATTTAATTTGACATACATCGTACCTGGGTTTGTTCATCATTGTAAACAGTCCTATTAGGAGACACGTTCACGGTGGAGGGTCGAATCGGATTGACGATGAGACTCAATGAAGAGAAAAAGGGCACGTAGAAGAGATCGGCTTCTTCCGGGTCCATGACCCGAGTCACGGCTGAGTCGATCCGTTCGTGATCTAGACGATTTAAATCGGAAAATAAATACCACTCAGCAGAATGCTGATTCCCAGGGTACTTCAGCAGCGCGTCGTTCCCCACAGGTTCTCCTCCACGCGCCGCCGCATAACTCTCGATCACCCCGTAAGTAAATCTCCTCGGCAACTCATACATATAAATTTTCACCTTATTATTAATGTCATTATCAAGAGATCGAAAGTTACGATTATCTAAATTAATTGAGGTGTTAGTGCTATAACTGGGATGGGAGTAGAAGAGGAAGGAGTAGAGGGCAAAAAGGGAGAGGAAACAGATGATGACAAGAGTAGGTCTCAGAAGAGATTTACGGTGCATTTTTGAAAGGTTGGTTTTACTGTTCTGGGGTGGTGATATGGGTGGAGAAGGAGCAGAGGCGGTTGTAAGTGGCGGCGATCTGAGTTTGGGCCGGAGATTCATTTGGGGCCGAGTGCATTATTGATATTATTTATGAAGAAGATTAAGATGCATACAGGCTTCAGGCAGTGGAGGTCCGTCAAATTGTGAGGAGGGGAAGAGGGAAATTGATCTGAAGAATCAACATCAACAGAAGGAAGGCTAATTACTTAACACTCTTTTGATTTGAAAGGTCTGTGGAGAAGTAGGAGACCATGTCTTTTTGGCTCCCAATTCATTCAGGGTTTGTTCACGGGAAAAGAAGATTAATTAGAAGAAAGAAAGAGCAAAAAGAGAAGAAGGGAAACATAAGCAAGAGAGGAGATTTGAAATATACTGCCTTCGATATTTTTAACTTTTTGTGTTGCATTTAAACTCAAACTCTAACGATACCATCATTCGAAAATCAAATATGATAATTTAATTTAGGTGCCAAAAAATATGATATTGGACTAAGTGTAACTATTATTATAATATGGTACAAAATTTGTAAGGGCTAATATATTTTAGGTGGCAAGTCTTTAAGAAAATTGATTGCATTTGTCTCACATACTTGTTTTATGATATATGATGCACTAATATCGCTAAATATTAATTCATATAATATCTAAAAACATGCAAAGTACGAATATAATTTTGACACAATATGAATAGATTTTCGATGCAACAATGTTACAATTAAATGAATTAAATTTATATTGTGTTATGACAGGTAGAAAATTTATTAATTAATAGAAGATTTATTAATTGGCCATGTTAATAAATATTTATATTATTGCAAACTTATATGTAATCATTCTTCACCTCCTTCGTATTCTTATAAATTTTCCATCTTTTTTTTTTTCTAAATATTAAGTATTGGTTATCTCTGTCTGTCAATTTCTAATTTTCCTTATTATTAAACCCTTATTCTTACTATATAGACCAAGATTACTCAATAATTATTTTCTCCTCACTCCATTCTTCTTCTAATGAGACATATAAAAGATTATTTTTTGAACTAGGGACAACTTAATATAACAAGTGAGCTTTATAATTATAAAATACTCGAATCACATTATATCGCACCGGAACCATTTCAAGGAAAAAAAAAAAGAAAAAGAGATCTTTTGCTTCAAAAATTAAGTAACTCCATATTTTAATTGGAATAATGATATGGGATAATTTGAAAAAGATACAAATACCCAAAATGGCCTGTTAGGACCAGCACAAGGATCTGTGCCTTTGTACACAAGTCTCGGAGGACCCGACCCAACCCGAATGACCCGAAATAAATGACGCAGTTTTATTACCATATATTGGACTGACAGAGACTTTCAACTGATGTCATGTATAAAGGTGCTGATGGTACAATTTTAGCATCATAAGTACCTCATTATGTCATCATTGTAAAGAAAATTTACTATTCATTGGATCGCTCTCACCTTCCCATTCTACGCTAGACATCAGCATTGTTAAGTAGTCGATGTTATGTTATACTTTTAGACTTTCACTAAGGTCATATAATATCCATAAACCTTCAAATAAGGTAATTCTTGTAAAGTTTCCCTATATCAATACAAAACTCATATACATTGACCTTGTATGTTTTATCATTTAGCACCTCACATTGCCAGACACCTCACTTTATCACCCTGAACACAAGACAGTTTTTATATCTAAGTGGTCGAGGTCACACCACTCTTATAAGACCTTACCTTGAGGTCATATTAATAACTACAACGTCCTAATATATTTCTCTTACATTGTGACCTTGAGCGCTTGATCAAATAATAAGAGTATAGGGTATTTTGCAACAAAAGTTTGTTCGATGCTGGTATTGAGTAAATA
>JACFYI010003239.1:107865-122558 GCA_014898755.1 Handroanthus guayacan | reverse complement strand
GTTTTCAAGAATTCCAGCCTGTGGGTACTCTGGAGATATCAGGAAATCAGACATAACGTTAAGCTCTGACACTAGTACTATTGCAGGGACAGAAGCACTTTTTGCTGATCTTGCCCATTTCCCAGTTTCTGCTGTACAGCTTGCTTTTACAGTAGTTGTGTTTCCTTGCCTTCTTCTAGCCTACTCAGGGCAAGCAGCGTTCCTCATGGAAAACAGAGAACATGTAATTGATGCATTTTATCGTTCAATTCCAGGTATTCATCTACACGTGTGTCGAGAGTGTAGCATGGTTTTGGCTGAATTGAGATTTGAAAGGATCAGTCGAAATTTCAAATCACCCTAGCACAAGTCTTTGTTCTGCTTGATGCTAAGATTATGAAATTGGACATCATTGTAATTTGTAACTCGTCTATGTTCAATTTTCTGCAGATAGAATGTACTGGCCAATGTTTATTATTGCGACTTTAGCTGCTATTGTTGCTAGTCAAGCCACCATATCTGCCACTTTTTCAATAATCAAGCAGGCCCTTGCCTTAGGATGTTTTCCAAGAGTCAAAGTTGTACATACATCAAAGAAGTTTCTCGGGCAGATATATATTCCTGATATGAACTGGATCCTTATGGTTCTTTGTATAGCTGTAACTGCCGGATTCAGAAATCAAAGTCAAATTGGCAATGCTTATGGTGAGTTTTTGTGCACTCATGTATTATGGTCAAATCCCATGTATGTTAATGTATTAAACACAATAAATTATATTTCTTGCATAAATCATGTCATTGAGGTTTTAATCCTAATCAAGTTGTTACTGTAAACTGGAAGAGACAGGCACATATGCTTCAGTTTGTAACTATTAAAGTCTACTTTAGATCACATTGAATCTCATGTATTAAGTGTTTTAAACACACTTGTTATTTTATTCACTTGATTGTCAGATAAAATGATTTCTCTATTGTTTACATATGATGTGGCAACAGGTACAGCCGTTGTGATTGTCATGATCGTGACAACTCTCCTTATGACGCTAATAATGTTACTAGTTTGGCACTGTCACTGGATCCTTGTCCTCTTGTTCACTTTCCTTTCTCTAGTGGTGGAGTGTACATATTTCTCAGCAGTGCTTCTCAAGGTTGACCAAGGAGGTTGGGTCCCACTTGTGATCGCTGCTGCCTTTCTTGTCATCATGTACGTGTGGCATTATGGAACAGTTAAACGCTATGAGTTTGAAATGCATAGCAAAGTCTCCATGGCTTGGATTTTAGGGCTTGGTCCTGGCTTAGGGCTAGTCCGTGTGCCCGGGATTGGACTCGTCTATACTGAACTAGCTAGTGGTGTACCACATATTTTCTCTCACTTCATCACAAACCTTCCAGCTATTCATTCTGTGGTCATCTTTGTTTGTCTGAAGTACCTTCCCGTGTACACAGTTCCAGAAGAAGAAAGATTTCTAGTGAAACGTATTGGACCAAAAAACTTCCATATGTTTCGCTGTGTTGCAAGATATGGTTACAAAGATCTTCATAAGAAAGACGACGAATTTGAGAAAAAGCTCTTCGACAATCTCTTCTTGTTTGTTCGGCTTGAGTCCATGATGGAAGGTTGTTCCGACTCTGATGAGTACAGTTTGTGCGGACAGCAAATTCAGGAATCACGAGAGTTCCTATTGAAAGATAATGCCCACACGTCTACATCAAATCTTGACCTTACCATTTCATCAGTGGACTCTATTGTGCCTGCTACATCCCAAATGCATGTAAACAACACAATCACATCGTCAACAGAAGTCGATGAATTGGAGTTTCTAAGTAGTTGTAGAGATGCTGGAGTTGTTCACATTCTGGGGAATACTGTGGTTAGAGCAAGAAGGGAATCTAGGATTTACAAGAAAATAGCTATTGACTATATATATGCTTTTCTCAGGAAGATTTGCAGGGAGCATAGTGCTATTTTTAATGTACCTCATGAAAGCCTCTTAAACGTTGGGCAGATTTTCTTTGTATGAAGTTTGTGGATAAAATAAAGGGAACATTTATATTTTCAACGTTGAAGTCCTCCTCCTTCTCTTCTTCTTCATTTTTCTTTCTTTCTTTTTTCTCATTTTGGTGTCTGTCTATATATATATATATATGTGCGTATGTGTTCACGTCGAAAAATCTTGCAACTTGAGATTTAAGAAATCAGTTTGAGGTTTAATATTTGATTAGAAAATTTTTGAATGGCTTTCTAGACCTATGTATGGTTTAAAGATTTCCTGTAGGGGAGGGAAGATGTTAATGAAAAGAAAAACAAAATAAGACAAGTATGAAATTTTAAGTTTGTTAAATAATTGTTATTAAAAAAATGTTGAGAAATAAATAATGAAAAGGAAAGTCATACTAATTAAATTATTAATACTTAATTCATTAATATATATATATATATAGGGGATTAACAATGTGAATTATGATTTTATGCAAATAAGAAATACAATAGTCACGATATATGAGTTTTTAAGGAAATAATTATGGTAGCACGTGAATAAAAAACTAACTATATCTATGATGCATGAGTTTTGCAGGAAATTAACAATGTGAATTATGTTTTTATTTGAATCACAAACATAACATTAATTAATGATATATAATCCTTTTACGAAACAATTATGGTCTTGTGTGAAAAAAAAAAATATTAATATCCATGGTAGATAAATCTTCGCAATCTCTCTCTTTTATTAATTGAAATTATAGTGTTACGTGAATAAGAATCCTAATATCCATGTCATGTAAATTTTTGTAATGTCTCTCTCTTTATATATATATATATATATATTTATGTAATAATCTAGTCCATTATAACTTTGTTTCAATCATGGGACTAAATTAAATCCTTTCTCCCCCCTCCCAAACAAAAAAGAAAGAGAGAGAGACAGAGAGGAAAAGTATCATTGTTAATCCAATTTTCATCTTTCAAGTCTTTCCCTAACGAGAAAGAATAACAACCATATTAAACAAAGGAATGGCATAGATCCCGCTTGAGTTGAAGAAAGTATATAATCGGTCACTGTCATAGTATTTTTGCTTCTCGCTGTCTCCCATCCAATCTTTCCACCCAAGCCCTCCCTCAATTGTTTATTACCAAAACAGGCACTAAATCAAGAATAGAGTTTACACTTAGGCTCCCATTGTGTAACAATATTTGATGGTTTCTCTATAAATCAAAGCAAGAGAGCCTCTTTTGTCAATTAAATCTATGCCAGAGCAAATAGTAATTACAATATATGACATTCAAATTATAAAAAAGAGAAGGGCTTAGCAGCTTATCTTCTTAAAGACGCTGCAGTAATCACAATCAAAGCCTCAACAGCGCTTGATGGCCGCTATTATTACAACGATTGTACAGACGAATACGCACGTTTGTACTCAGAGTAGAGAGAGAGAGCGAGAGGGAGGCAGAGAGATAGTCTCATTAGATAATAGTGAACAAGCATCATGTACACGCACACACACACAAGGAGATATCAATGAAACGCAGATCGAGAAACGTTTCAAGAGGAGGGAATGGAAGAAGGAAAAAAAGAAAAAAGGGAGGAAAAAATCAAGAAAGTGTGAGGAGAGAGATGGTGACAGGCGTCCGGACGCGTGCCATGTGGCAAGTTCTCAGTGGATGAAGGATGGGCTCGCTTCCCACAGCCAGTTTGTGTGTGTACCCCAAAGTCCTATGACCCCGGTGAATCCGTATTTGTATTGTATCGTATGCTAATGTTACTCTCACACAACACACTCACCTTCTCTCTCTACAACTCCTCCTCTTTCTCTCTCTCTCTCTCTACATCAATTTTTATTTCAATTGTCTGCCCTTATTCTTTCTCTCTCTTCATTCTCGTTTCTCCCGTAGCCGTAGGCATACACCCTAACCCCTCTTTTGCCTAACTCCACCGCTCCCTTAATTTCTGTTAGTTTATATTCATAAGGAAATACGAAAGATTTGGTTTTTGTAAGTTTTTGTGAGTTTTTCATCCAGAAACGAGGTTTGGTGAGTGATTATTCTTTCTGGGAGAATATTTTTTTTCCAGTTGTGAAGGGGGGTCTTGCAATCTCAGCTGAATCTTGTGTGTTTTGCACTTCATTTTTAATGGGGCACTGCTTTTCTTGTTGCATGTTGTGGGCATACCTTTTAATTGAATTAAAGCAATGATCTTTTCGTATCTAGATTATTTTTATTAAGGAATGAGGGTTTTGAGTTTTTGTCTTAGAATTGGAGTTAATGAGTGTTGTTTGGTGATGCTGTTTTGATCTTCCATGAATAATGCACTGTTACATGTACTACCTTTGATATGCATTAGTTCATTTATTGTTTATGCTTGAAGATTCAAGCATCTCAGTCTTTTCTGAAATCATTTTTGGAAGATGTTGATTAATTGGTAAAAAAATTTTAGTTTTGCATGGAAGGTTTCACTTTATGGTTTAAAATGTTCTCTTGGATTTGACAGTTAGGAATGCTGTAATTCAATAAATGTGGTAACATATCATAGTTGGATTTTAGCGTAAGTACGACAAATCTGATCGGCCGTGTCATTTGACCGTTAAAAGATATAAAAACCTACCGCCACAGTTAATTTGGGAAAGGACAAAATGATCGAAAAACACGTATATTCTGTGGCTACTGATATATTAAAACAAGAAGATGCAGTGTTGTGCTTCTGGAAACCTGTTGAATCAGAAAAAGGAAGAGAAGGGGGCACGTATTATGTTTCTGAAACTTCGCAAAGGAAAAAGGAGTAGTGAGAATGAGATGCGTATTTGTTGTGGCAAATAATATGGGAAAAAAAAAAGAAACATCTCGGCTTCAAGCTTTATGGAATAATGAAAAAGAATGAATTACTTTAAAAAAAGAAAGGAAAAAAAACATGTTCGTAGCATCCAAAAATTTCAGTGGCTTATAATTTGTCATTTCGAGTTACATGTTGCGTGGTGTTTTTAGCTATTTTTAACTGTCAATTAGTTGTAATAAGATGTATGTGCTGTATTTTACTAGTGCCAACTTACTGGAGAAAACGACAAAATGATGATATCTGCTTCCGTCAGCACCCTACATCTGGGACGGAGCTTCTGTTTCACTTATTAAATGAAACCTAGTTCATATCATAGCTTGAGCATGTTTGTTGAGGCAGTCACGATTTTGAGGGATTCACTGAATTAGGGTTACAGCATTAATAACATTTATTTCTCATGAGTGCTTACATGATCTCAACTCGATTAAGTGTTAGTAGCCTTTCTATTTTGAGCTTGTCTCAGGTATGCTTTCTTTCCATTGCCAATTCCAATATTATGTTTTACGTTGCAGTTCATGAATGTGGTGGCAATGAAGGAAAACGATTCAGAGAATGCAATGCTCAACAGAAACTGGGTGTTGAAACGCAAGCGTAGAAAGATTTCGGCTGGTAAAGATAAGTCCACTGACGCCGGGAAGATTGACAAACCTGTAAAATTTCCCTCTACTAGCAGATCAAAGGATGACGTGAAGGAGGATGACAGTTTAGATCAATGTTCTGGGAAGAGAAAAGGCAATGATGGGGTAAGTTGTCTTTACTCTTACCTTTCCCCTGCCCCCCCGCCTCTTTATTTTCTTCCTATATCAAGCGTTGAGCCTCTTGAAGGATGGGTGAAGTGAAGTCTAACAAGGTCTATTTAAATAGATAATAAAGATTTTTCTAAGAGAAGCTGTGCATGCATGGTTTGGAACCCCACGCTATGTTTCTTTATTGTATTCTACATTAATTCACACTACATTTAACGGAACTTGCTCAAAATCGGCTGGTACAGCAATTTCATGTAAACACTTGTGAGGCAGTTGTGACTTGTATCTGCCATCTTTCTTTTTCTCTTACAGTATTATTACGAGTGTGTGGTCTGTGAACTTGGCGGAAAGTTGCTGTGTTGTGATAGCTGTCCCCGAACCTATCATCTTGAGTGTTTAGATCCTGCCTTGAAGGTATGTTCAATTTGCCAATACTATTGAATGCATTTCCTGAACTTTATAAACTTGTATCTGCATGAAATAGCACATTCATTATTACTTTATAATCTTAGCGCATCCCAATGGGGAAGTGGGAATGCCCAAACTGCTGCGAGCAGCATGCTAGTGTGGAGAGAACGGACCATCTGGATTCTATTTCAAAACGCGCACGGACAAAAATCATAATTCGAAGATCAAAAACAGAAACCGAATCATCCGCAAATGACAAGGGTACCCAGGAATTTGAAACTCCCATTCTTGGGAAGAAAAGGTATTCAGA
Organism: Handroanthus guayacan; assembly: GCA_014898755.1. Taxonomy (NCBI): domain Eukaryota; kingdom Viridiplantae; phylum Streptophyta; class Magnoliopsida; order Lamiales; family Bignoniaceae; genus Handroanthus; species Handroanthus guayacan. The sequence goes on along the minus strand of JACFYI010003239.1, from coordinate 116,286 downwards.
CAAAGGGAAATCATCTTTGCCTCGTCGTAGCCGAACAGTTGAAAAATTGGAGTCTTCCTCCAATGACGTATGCGGTAATGATAATTGTAATCCATTCCAAGATGGTTCTGTGGATGCTAGTTCATCACGTATACAAGCTGAGAAGTCAAATGCTCCTATTAAGGGATTCTTGTCTTCGTCAAAGAAAAAAAAATCGGATATGGATGAGGAATCTCCTGAGGTAAATCCTGAGGCATCTCCTGAAAGGTTTTCACCAGGAAAGGAACCTGTCCTTGCATTGGAAGCTTCCACCCCAACAGCCAGAAAAAGAAAGCGTAAAGCTTATTGCCATGATGATAAAAAGATGTGTAAGACCGAAAAGGGCAAATCTGCTTCAGGTACTTCTAGAAAAGGTCTGCCCAAAGTGGATGCTGCTCGTTTGGGAGCTTCAAAATCACATGGAAAAAATAAGAATAAGATGGCTGGCCTTGATGCAAGCTCTGATAAGCAAGAAGTTGGGGCTGATATGGTTGATATCATTCGGAAGAATAAGGTCTGTTTCTATCTTTGATTATCTTCTTTCTTGGTTCTCATTCAATCTAGAATTCAATGTTACTTGAGTTTATCTTATGTTTAAAAACATTTATACTTTTAGTTGCCGATCACCTTTAATTGTGTTGAAATGAAAATATACTCATTTATCATTCTTTAGATTTCTGGCCATACGTGGCTTGAGAAATAAATGGATAAAGAGGAGCTTAGTCCGTCTCTTAATATTCCCTTCACACTGATCTATACCTTAATTTCTATAATCATCTTAAATGGAGAAATGTTAATGAGGTCATTCTTTCTTCCTGCAATTTGTTTTTCTTATAAAGAAATGTTAAAATGCATCACGGTATTTACAATCCAAAAGTGGTTTATTTAGTTTTCTCCAAAGAACAGGGGTAAAAAGTAGCGGTTAATTAACATAAGGCGTATGTGGCTCCAGCATTGCATTTTTGAGTTGGACTGCTGAACTCAAAAAGGATCGAGGCATAAAAGTGGGCAGAAGATATGATGCCCTAGATTATGCTGTTCATAACTCATAGTCTATAAGGCCTTAGTCACAAAGTCTTTTCCTTGGCTGCACCTTATCTAGCCTTCAACATGGTTGCCGCTTTTCACTATTGTTGCTATAGTATAGTTACTTTGTCTATAAAATTAGGATCATGCATCTTGGTCACCTGGACATAAATTTTCCTCTCTTATTTTACCTAGCATATGCTGTTATAGATGTGTGGTATGCTTTCTGATATTGATAATACCATGCATGATTCATATCTGTTGATTTATCTCGTCAATTACTGTTTTCATGATATGATTCCTGTGATGCAGATGGTTCCTGAAGGTGCAGCTCATGCTTCACTTGAATCACGAGGTGCTTTAAAAATTACTGATGAAGCCTCCAGATATGAAGAGAATGCTACTGGAAATCAGCAGGTAAAAATATGTGGACAGTAGTCGCTGGATTAAACATGATGTTTCTACCTCCCAGTGTTTTGTTGAATCTTATCTTGCTCGGAGCATAGTGGCAACTGATAGTCAACTTTGTTCATTTTTTTATTATAGGTGGTTGATCGAGTTATCGGTTGTCGAGTGCATGGTGATAACACAGATCTTGGTTGTAATGTGGTGGTCAATGCCAGTGACACACCTTTGGCAGATTCATTAGTTGCAGAAGATCTGAGTAACTCTCGAGAAAATCCTAGCTGTGAGAAGCCTTTGGATGGGCTTGGTGGAGGAAACTCAGCTGACGATCATCAGGAAACAGCTGACTGTTCTGGAGGAAGGAATGTAGAAAATAATATGAATAAAGACAAGCTACAAGTGTACAGACGATCAGTGGCCAAAGAATGTAAAGAAAAAAACTTCATGGATTCTCTTCGGAGAGAAATTGAGGGTTCTAGTTCTGTGGTTCTAAAAAATCAAAATCAAGATGACAATTCATGCAGCAGTGCAACGGAAACTGTTAAGAATGTTTCTGGAGTTGAGAAGACTAATATAGTCTTAGAGAATTATACCAATAATGATGGTTCAAAGGACTTTCAAAATCCTGGGACTTTAAAGAACTGTCAAACCCATGCCTCAGATGATAATGGAAGCACAAAGGAGGTTGAAAAGGACATGAAAATGAATATTACTCCTAAAAGGAAATCCTTAGAGTCTTGCACCCCTGTCTCATATGAGTTTTTGGTCAAATGGGTAGGCAAATCTCATATCCATGACAGTTGGGTTCCTGAATCTGAGCTGAAAGTTCTGGCAAAACGGAAGCTGGAAAATTACAAGGCAAAGTATGGTACAGCTACAATGAATCTGTGTAAGGAACAATGGAAGACGCCACAGCGGGTAATTGCTACTAGGTCCTCCGCAGATGGTGCAACTGAAGTATATATAAAGTGGACAGGTCTCCCTTACGATGAATGCACTTGGGAAAGAGTAGATGAACCTGCTATTGCAAAATCAATCCACTTGGTTGATTTGTTCTTCAGGTTTGAACGACAAACATTGGAGAACGATGCTGCTAAGGCTGACTCAATCAGAAGGAATGGCAACTTCCAACAAAGTGAGGTAATTGGTCTGACAGAACAGCCTAAAGAGCTAGTTGGGGGTTCTTTATTTCCACATCAGATGGAAGCGTTGAATTGGTTGCGCAAAAGCTGGTATAAATCAAGAAACGTCATACTTGCTGATGAAATGGGGCTTGGGAAAACGGTGTCCGCATGTGCTTTCATATCATCTTTGTACTTCGAGTTTAAGGCTACACTTCCTTGTCTAGTTTTGGTTCCTTTATCCACAATGCCCAACTGGCTGTCAGAGTTTGCGCTGTGGGCTCCTGACCTCAATGTTGTGGAGTATCATGGGAACACAAGAGCAAGAGCCATAATTCGCCAATATGAATGGCATGCCAATAATCGTAATGGATCGAATGAGAAAACATCGGCTTTCAAATTCAATGTTCTCTTGACTACTTATGAAATGGTTCTATGTGATTCCTCTTATCTACGTGGAGTTCCTTGGGAAGTTCTTGTAGTTGATGAGGGCCACCGCCTGAAAAACTCTGGCAGTAAGCTGTTTGGCTTGCTGAATACATTTTCGTTCCAACATCGAATATTGTTGACTGGTACTCCACTCCAGAACAACATCGGGGAGATGTACAATCTGCTAAATTTTTTGCAGCCAGCTTCGTTTCCTTCTCTTTCTTCATTCGAAGAGAAATTTAATGATCTAACAACTGCAGAAAAGGTGGAGGAACTGAAGAAACTTGTTGCTCCACATATGCTCCGTAGACTTAAAAAGGATGCTATGCAGAACATTCCTCCCAAGATTGAAAGAGTGGTTCCTGTTGAGTTGACATCCATTCAGGCAGAATATTATCGTGCCATGCTTACAAAAAACTACCAGATATTACGCAACATAGGGAAAGGGGTTCCTCAGCAATCAATGCTGAATATTGTGATGCAGTTGAGGAAGGTCTGCAATCATCCATATCTCATACCAGGCACAGAGCCTGAATCTGGGTCGGTGGAATTTCTTCACGAAATGAGAATAAAAGCTTCAGCTAAGCTGACTCTACTACATTCCATGCTTAAAGTGTTGCACAAAGAAGGGCACAGAGTTCTTATATTTTCACAGATGACCAAATTGCTTGATATCCTCGAGGATTACTTGGCTATAGAATTTGGTCATAAGACATACGAGAGAGTTGATGGCTCTGTTTCTGTGGCTGATCGACAGGCTGCAATAGCACGTTTTAACCAAGACAAGAGTCGATTTGTATTCCTTCTATCAACGCGCTCGTGTGGCCTTGGCATCAACTTGGCAACTGCGGATACTGTCATTATATATGATTCTGATTTCAACCCTCATGCAGATATCCAAGCTATGAACCGGGCACATAGAATTGGGCAGTCAAAGAGACTTCTTGTATACAGGCTTGTCGTGCGTGCTAGTGTTGAAGAGCGTATATTGCAGCTTGCAAAGAAAAAACTGATGCTTGATCAACTCTTTGTGAACAAGTCTGGATCGCAGAAGGAGGTGGAGGACATCCTAAAATGGGGAACAGAAGAACTTTTCAACGATTCACCTAGTATGACTGGAAAAGATAGTGAAAACCAGGGCAATAAAGATGAGTCAGTTACAGAGACAGAGCCTAATAGTAGGAGGAGAACTGGTGGCCTTGGGGATGTATACAAAGACAAATGTGCTGATGGTAGTAACAAGATTGTTTGGGATGAAAATGCCATTTTGAAATTGCTAGACCGCTCAAGCCTCCATTCTGGTTCACCAGATAATGTTGAATCTGGACTAGAGAATGACATGCTTGGTTCAGTGAAGGTATGGCTTCTCATTTATGACCCTGGTTACAGACTTACAGTGGTCCTCGCATATTGGCTGAAATTCTGCCATTGCATGTTCCGGTTATGTTCTTATGGTGATACTTTGATCAAGCATGCTTCTCCTTTTAGTAACGTCTCGTTTCCATGCTTGCTCTCTCTCTCTCTCTATATATATATATATATATATAAAGTAAAGAACATTTCTTATTTGAATATGGGCATCTCCTCTTAGATGTTGAGATATAGACACTATCACAACTGTATTTTTGAAATGAAACAGTGAATGGGGTGGATCGTTTCACTGGATGCTTTATTCTTGAAATTTTAGCAGCATGCTTCAAGAGTTGGCTTTTATACATCTGCTTTGCTCTTATTTTTCATGCTATAATCGTTTGCCACCATTAAATTAGTCTGCTCTTAAAGTTCCTTTAACATCTGTGGATGGATTTCTTACCATTTTCTCTTTTTTGTGATGTTTATATGGGTTAGTGTATTTGCTCAGAAAAGATGTGTGTAAATTTTTAATTCTTTATTATGAGCCAGATTTTTAATATATTGGCACTTCTTGTTCCTCATCCCTTTCTTATTTGTCACTCAAGTCACTGGAATGGAATGATGAATCTACGGAAGAACAAGCTGGAACAGTGTCAGCTCCTGTGGGAACTAATGACACAAGCGAACAGAGTTCTGAAAAGAAAGTTGATAATTTGGTTGGTATTAATGAAGAAAATGAATGGGACAGGCTTCTGCAAGTCAGGTGAGGAGTTCAATCTCATTGTACCTTTTTATTGCTTGGCACTTTGGCCTGTATATGCAACCTCTATGTCTCACTTCTAATGCCATAAGAATTTATGTTACTGAATCTAGCAGAAACATTCATGTGATGGAAGAACCTTTCAAGTTACAACCTCATCGATTCGTTTCTTAATGCCCGAGCACTTTCTTAACATTCACCTCCGTATCAGTTGAATTAGTCTACCTGTACATATCTTATCCTTTCTTGAAATTTGAGTTATTTAGTAACCACAAAAATGAAATCCCTTAAATACATTTATTTTTGCTTTGCACGTGGGCATGGAATGCAGAAACTGTACTTAAATTAACCATTAATTCTTTAGACTTGTCCAAATCATTGTTTTTGGGTTTTGTAGATGGGAAAAGTATCAGATTGAGGAGGAAGCGGCTCTTGGTCGTGGGAAACGCCAAAGAAAAGCTGTTTCTTACAGAGAAGCATATGTAGCTCATCCTAGTGAAGCATTGAACGAAGTACTTACTCTCCCTCTTTCCCCTTCTCAGCTCCTCCCTCTGTTTCTCCATGATCAATCAACCTTTATATGTGCATGTCCATCTATTTATCTGTCCTTCAACTGCCAGTCTGATACCTGCATTTTACTATTCAAAACATATGCATGCCAAAGTTGTTGTTATACAGTTTGGAAGATTGAAATAAAATTTTGCGCATTGATGTCCCTATTTGCTTAGACATCTAATGATTGTTTTCTTTTGACATTTTTATAATATGATTGTATAACTTAACTCACATTAAGTTGTCCATGTAATGATATCGGTTCAAGTTTTAACAGAAAGAAATATATTAAACATTCTGAGTTTATTTAAAGAAAACATTTTGATTATTAGGAGAGAAAAAAAAAAAAAAAGGATACCAATTAAACCATAGCAATCAGCATAATATGATAAATAATAGAAAGAAAATGATAATTGACATCTATCAGATTAAAATTTCAATAAATGGAATTATTTAAGTGGCACCACATACAACAAAATAATTATGTGCACATGTATGTTTTATGTGTATTCTGTTTCCATTTATGATGTATGTTGTGTCCAATGTTTGATAATTGGATGATACTTCTGTCACACTTAGAAGAACCTCATTGGTAACTATTATCATGTGCTAATAATAGAGTGGTGCTGAAGAAGAACCGGAGCGTGAACCGGAGCCTGAGCGTGAATATACACCTGCTGGACGAGCACTTAAAGAGAAATTGTGAGTTTCACTTCATTAAGAATTTTCGCTTGACACTCAGATTGGATGTTTTTTCTTTTTCTTTCTTACTCTATGAATCCTTGCCAGATGCAAATATGTTTTTGGTGTTGTTTTCTTAGAAAAAGAAAAATGGCATGGAACTTAATCATTAAAAATCACTACTGACTATTATGTATGCAGTAAAAATGCAAGATATGTAGATGATGTTAATCCTAACACATACAGGACTGAAAAGCTATATTGATAGTTTGTGTTAAAACAAGAAATCAAGTTAGTTCATAATTATAACTCAAAGTAGAATCGCTTGCTTAATATTGGACTTTCCCAAAGTTGTCAATCCTTCAATTCATAAATTGACCAAGGTACTGCACTTCTGCTTTAGGAAGTAACTCTTTCTACTGGAAGAATATGTTATCATTGTTTATGTGCTAATTAAAATGAAAACCTTTTTCTAATAACATATAAAATCAATTACATTTGTGTGATGCCCGTGCATTGCACCGGAAATGCACAAGTTCAGCATTTTTTTTTCTATGATTAAAGGACTGCATTCATTCAAGAAAGTTCTTCTGTTTTTCCTCCTCTTTATTGAAACTGACACTTCTTCTGCTGAAGGCATTTGAAAAATAATTTATTACTAATGTGTTTATTATTCAACAGTGCCAGGCTTCGTGCAAGGCAAAAGGAAAGATTGTTAAAGAGGAATGTGATTGAACCTTCTGCTCCAGTTCAGGGACCATATAGGCTAGCACCAATTCCTCAACTCCCTGCCTCCGCTGTTCAAGACGAGAATCCAATGGCTATACCAACTTGGCCTGCCGAAGAAAAATCTCCCGTCGCTGATTTGGAAGATAAGAATCCTGGTCAAACAGCAGGACCCAGTAGCATGCCAGACTCAACCTTGAAGCTAGGGAGGATGTCGAAGGAGAAATCTACTTTTCCTTTGGATCCTCCTGTTATATCCACTGCACGACAACATCCAGGCATTTCTGAGGATAAGGATCAGTTACTGGGCGCAAGAGCTAGTGATGCTATGCGCAACAACTTGTTGCCAGTTTTAGGACTATGTGCGCCCAATGCCCCTAACAAGATGGAGCTGATGCAGCGTAAAGTCCCAAGATCTTACTCAAGACAATTCAAGCAGGGTCTTGGGCTGGAGTTCCCATTACCTGCTACTGGTTCTTCCTCTGGCATGTTAAATGAGATCACGGGTAAAGGTAATGAGGCAATTTCAGCCCGATATAAATTCCCTGATGTTTTACCTGGCACTTCTCAGTTGCACGCCAAGAGCGATGCCCCTGATAGATATCTGCCATTTACACCAGTAAGTCACTCTCTCTATCTCTCTGGTGTATTGATTTAATAATAAAATGTACAGCTTTGATCTCACTATCATGTGTTTGCAGCATTCTTTGAATATCCTGAAAGGCAAAGGATCTGCAGAGCATTTGGGGAATTCTGGGGCGACCTTTTCTGATTTTCAAGAAAAAATGTTATTGCCGAAACTACCATTTGATGAGAAGTTGCTACCTAGATATTCATTTCCCAGTGCAAATTTGCCAAGTGCAACTCCTGATTTCTTCCCAAGCTTATCACTGGGATCAAGAGCTGTGTCTGATACTCCCCACGATCTTCCTATGCTGCCATTGTTGCCGAATTTCAGATTTCGATCAGATCCACCCAAGTATAATCAACAAGAGCAGGAGGTGCCTCTGGCTTTCGGCTCAAGTCAGATTCCATCATCGTTCTCATCTTTTCCTGAAAACCACAGAAAGGTTCTTGAGAATATCATTCTGAGAACTGGAGCTGGATCAAGCAACCTGCTGAAAAAGAAAGCAAAAGCAGATATCTGGTCTGAAGATGAACTTGATTACCTTTGGATAGGCGTTCGCAGACACGGAAGGGGGAATTGGGAGGCAATGCTACGAGATCCGCGGTTGAAATTTTCGAAGTTCAAAACTGTTGATGATTTATCAGCAAGGTGGGAGGAAGAACAAATCAAGATCCTGGATGGTCCAGGGCTTCCAGCACCAAAGCCTATCATCCCTCCAAAGT
>JACFYI010003239.1:95289-107765 GCA_014898755.1 Handroanthus guayacan | reverse complement strand
TGATGTGGGGCAGCTGGACGGGGAAGAGACTTCTTCAGAAGAGACAATATCAGATCATCCTGCTAGCAGCCATGAAGAGTAGATGGAAGCAGGAAGTTGGTCAGCATATTGTCTCGGTTTTGTAGTTCAGTTCTGACTGTTGTAATTATAGTATGATCTGATGCTATTAACTTGTAAAGTTTTCTGTGACATAAGGTAAAATGTAGAATGCTGCTGTTATAATATTAATCATTCTTAGGATTGCCAACACTTTGGCCTAATGAATCTCGTGCAGTGGTCGTGCAGTTCAAAATGTTCACTTCTTCTGCACGTATGCTGCACGAGACTGATGCCTGTGTGGTTCATGGTTGCGCATGAGTTGCAGATCAGCAAAGTTGTGAAGAGAAAAGAAGAAAGAAAAGAACAAAAAAGATTAAACTTGTGGACGAAGATGCTTGATCGTCCGTTCAATTATCTTTTGAAAAATTTGATGTTCTGATTTTGCAGTTACTAAAATCATGGGTGCTATAGAAAATTGTTCAATTATTAAGTGCAATAACAATTATCGATATTCCCCCTCAAGAAAACAATTCTTGATATTCTGCGGCTCTTTCAAGTCTTCTCTTGCTGCTTATCAGCCATCATTATAGAAACATTTCTTCTCTACGCATTATTTATTTATATATATATCCATTATAAAGCTATAAATTGCCATGCTAAAATTGAAATCATGCCTTCACAAAAAGTTACACGGCAACGGACAATTTTGTGTTTTAGTATCGGAACCCATTTAGTTGATATAGAAATAATAATAACTATAAACAAACGCTTATACCCACGAGAAGGAGAAGACGAACGGGAGGAGGAATGGAGAGAGGGAAGCTGGTGGTGGAGAAGGTAGGAGGCAAGTCAACGTTAACCCGCTGTTTTTCGAAATACCCCTTCAAATTCATCGCCCCGAAGAAGGTAAACCTTCTTCTTAATGTTTTTCATTGTTTCAGCTCCTTTTTTATTCAGCAGACAAGAAATCATATTTCAGTGGGGTTTTTCACGATGATGGTCAGGTCGGCCCCTTCCAAACAGACGCTGTGTGGATTTACGCAGTTACCTATGGCGGAGGCGTTGTCTCTGTATGTTTCACCACTCTGTTTCATTTGATTGCTTTCTTCTTGGATCATTATATACACTGTTATATGCATCTGCATGTCAAAACGTAGGGGGACCGCATTGCTTGTGATGTCGCGGTGGGGGATGGCTGTACCGCAGTTTTGACCACCCAGTCTTCTACAAAGGTCCATTCTTTTTTCTTTCTTTTGGTCACTTCTCTATCTTCCTCATGGATTATAGTTTCATTTTGGGAAAAATATGTTTATGAGTGTACCGCTTTTATACTTCGGTTACTGAAATCTCTATGTGGAAATATGCAGGTTTACAAGTCTGTAGGATCAAAATGTTCCGAACAGATGTTGGAGGTGATGACGCTCTCTCAAATTTGCAGTTGGTTGAAACTATCCGTTTTTGCATTTTTGTTGTGATGATTCTCCTCTGTTTTCTGATATCGGAGTCTTAGAATATTGATCAATTGTTTGTTTAAGTTCTCAATCCCAATTTACTTTTGCATCATTTATGGGTAGTCAAGAGTTCAGCGCACTGATCATGACTACCACATTATGCTTTGTGAATTTGTGCCCCCATATTGGCAGTTACATTTCAACAAAAATGCGAGCTTCTTGGACGGAACATAAAAAATATCAAACATATTCTTGCATTAGAATGGCCTTAGAAAATTGTTTAATGGTGGCTAATTATGCCTTGCAGTAGGCTAGCATTGGCAGAGATGCACTTTTGGTTGTTATTCCAGATCCAGTGACTTGCTTTTCCACTGCAAAGTATACTCAAACACAAATCTTCAGAGTTTTGCCTGAATCGAGCTTGCTTCTTGTTGACTGGATAACCAGCGGTCGTCATGAAAGAGGAGAAAAATGGGCTTTTGCTCATTATAAGAGCACTAACCGCATTCTCTTGGAAGACGACGTGCCTTTATTTCTTGACACGGTACTTTTTTATGCAAGCCATTTTGCATTGCTTTATCAAAATGTTACTGCTTATTAAGGGCACTTTGTACAGGATTGTGTCATTCTGTTGCAGTTTTGTGCATACATTTTAAGACTGGCATAATAAATATGAGTGCTTCCAAAATGATGCTACTTCTGAACTCAGTGGAAGATTGCTGTAACAGCTTCTCTGGCTAGTATATAAATTAAAAGTTCAAAATATCACTATGAACCGTGGGAATCTGATTCAGCCATTTATCACTTTTGTTATTTTCTCAAATGGTCCTAATTTTGAGGCAGGTATTGTTAGATCAAGAAAGTCACAGCAGTATTCCTGACCGCCTGAAAGACTACCAAGCAATAGCGATGATGGTCCTTTTGGGGTAGGAACAGATGTATTGTGTCTTTATTGATCTCTAACCTTCGTATTACTCTATTAACTTTATCATAATCTGCTGAACTTCGTTTTCAATAAGACTATAAGTGGAGTTGGGTTCATCATTCTTGATCATCGTCAATTTACTTGATTGATTTTAGGCCTAAGTTGAAGCTTATTCAGAATCAAATCCAGGAAGATGTGAAAAAGTTAATGTCTCAGCAGCTCCGGCTTCCTTCAATGAGCTCAGGGCGCTTTGCAGAATCAGAAAGTAATAATAGGTTGTCGAAACCAAGTTTCGTCGCCTCTTGCAGTACGTTTGGCCCAAAGGTGCGTCATCTTGAAGCCTACGCTTAGATAGTTATGATGTCTATGTGAGAAATATGTTTTGCGAAGTCTTCTAGTAAGAGTTACCTTGTGTCATTCATTATAGTCCATGACCTTTAATGTGTTCAGGGAATAGGAGTTGTGATCAGAGTTGCATCCGTGACAACTGAATCTGTCTACAATTTCCTGCAACATCATTTGGCTAGCATGGAAACATTCATTGGAGTTTCACCATACCGCTAGATAGTATTTGCCATTTGGCTAATGTAACTAAAAGAAACAGAGGGTGTTTCTCTTTACTTGAGATAATTGTAATGAGCATATCCATGCAAAGCAATGCACATCTATCTTTTCTCCTTTTAGTTCACATCTTTCCCTTTTGTTTATTCCTCTGCGCGATGTTATTTTAGGATGCATGTAGTCTTGCACCCTATCATGGATGTATGTAAGATTATTCGAACCTTTATTTAGGTATTTATTATTATTATTATTATTTTATTTTCCTTGCCTGTGGCATCCTGCCAAATATTTGTATACTTTCATCAGGCATCAATGAAGAGAAGGAATGAATGAAAGGAATTAATGCTAAAATCGGTTTCAGAATCTGTTAATGAAATCTGGCGATAACTAAAATGGAATATCTCAAATTAGGAGCCCAAGTGTAAAAGAGGGTGATGAAACTTGCACTCCTCATTCAATATTTCAGAGCATCGACATAGTCTTCGATCCTTTAGATAAGAAAGGTCAAACCATAACAGAATTAATGTTACAATCAATCACAACAAAAATAAGTGAATTAATTTGGTTATGCGCAGTCACAGGTCAAATGTCATGAGAGTTTGGCATCCATCTAATCTCAGAACTATGGACTAATCAATTTCCCCCGACCATAGGATAACTGGATAGGACCCATCCATATACACACGTGTACGTGCAAGACTTTCCTCATCACTGCCTCATAATTCTTACATACCATTTGTTTCTTCATAAAAACACTGATTTCCTCTATTATCTTATAGATTAACAATGCCCCCTCCTTTTATTTATTTTTTGGTTTAATACCTTAATACCCCTGAATCTTATGCCCACAACGAAGCATCATAAATTAACTAATTCCAAACTTTGTAGAAAACTGACTACTTGTTCTGACAATTCATTGTTCACATAGTCCAAAGTGAATATAATTAATAATGCATAAAACCTCAAGACATAGGGACGTACGTACCCTCAAGTATATTTATTGCCCAAAACAAAGCATATATGGCACGCAGGCAGGGACAGGGGTTTGTAAAGAAACATGGCCGCAAGCTTAGGTAAGCGGTCCCTTGTGAACGCTTACGTACTGCGTACAAAGTAGTATATAATTGGGCAAGGGCATGCTTTGGCGGAGGCATAAACAGTTAAACACTACCTTAGAGATCGATCGAGAGGCACAGAACAGAGAGAAATTATATAAGAAATATTACTGAAGCTGCAGAAACAAAAGCAACATTGAATTTGGTAGGTAGGTAGGTTGGTGAAGGTGGTGATAAATGGTAATGAAGCCTGCATGGCTGCAAGGCCTGATGGCGGAGACCTTCTTTGGTGCTTGTGAAGTCCATGAGAATTGCAGGAAGAACGACAAGAATATTTTCTGCTTGAATTGCTGCCGAAGCTTTTGTCCTCACTGCCTCCCATCTCATCATCCCTCTCATCCTATGCTTCAGGTTCCCATAATTTTAATTCCCGGCCCCTCACTAGTCCCTACCCTCTTTATCAATTATATTATCATTATTATTTACAAATTAATAATAATCATATATATATATATATATTCATACGTATGTGGAAATTAAGTAAGTTGGCTTTTGTTCTTCATGTACCATCTTATTATTTAACAGAAAGAAACTAGTTTACCAATTACCTTACTGGATCATAATTGCAATGTGTTAGTTCTATGATCTCTGCCGCTTTGCAGCCAGCTTAATCAATTGAGTTTAAGGTAAACTGTGGTAGCTAGGAATTAGTTTAGGTTAGAATGTAGTTAAGTAAAGGCAGCATAGTTGGAGTTTTGGTTTCAACTTTACAGACTTGTTTTTATTCCCAATTATAGATATTATGATATCGGAAGCCTTTTCCTGATCACTGTAATCAGTAATTGATTTCTGCTTGCCTGGGCATTACCATCACCATTAGCATTAGCATCAGCATCCAAAGGCTACCCCATCTCGATCCATCACCTGTTGCTTCGTCCACCAATTACGGGCATATATAATTCAGTTTGGCTCCAGTCTTTTCTTTCTTTCTTTCTTTTTTTCGTCTTTATCTGTCAACTAGTCTCTCATCATTTAATTTGATTTTCAGTTTTATTATTTATTTTTATCATTGGAAAACATTGAGTTGGTTGCCCACATTTATTTAAATTTATATGAAGAAGAAGAATTTATACTTACTGAATATAGTAAGTAAAGGTTGCAGGACACAAGTTAGACCCAGCTCTGCCAGCACCTATTATACTATAGAATATACTGCATCTTTATCATTACTAGCTAGCTGATGATCCACACAAACTCGATTTATAATTTGGATTTAATCATGTGTTATAGTAAATTAATAATAATGAAAAATCTACCATAATTTTCAATGTAGCGTCCAATACAACTAATACATAGTACGTAGTAGTAGTAGTATTAACCGTTGTCAAAATTAAACGACGGGACAGGTGAGGAGATATGTTTACCAAGATGTCATTAGATTGGATGACCTAGAAAAGCTCATCGACTGTTCCTGCATACAGGTACCCATTGATTATACACATTGCACACACACTGCGAATTGAAGTAAAAATATATAATTAACATTAATTAGTGTATGATGATGATGATTGGCGCTTGCAGCCGTACACCATAAATAGTGCGAAAGTAATATTCTTGAATCAAAGGATACAATCCAGCAGTTCATGCAAGGCGGGTACGGGCAACACTTGTTTGACCTGTGACAGAATTCTTCAGGACCCATTCAACTTCTGCTCTCTCTCATGCAAGGTAGGTCCGTCCACCTTCATCACTTCAATTCATTTCCTTCAATAATTAATGCATATATGCATTCATGCATAAAAATATTAATTAATATATGTAATAAATGCAGGTTGATCGCCTGGTGTATCAAGGAGAAGATTTATCAAGCATTTTGTACAGGTTTGATCGTGAGGAGGACTCTGATTTCCCCATCTCTCGATTGCAATTTGAAGGCCTGCATGCGGATGCATCCGACGACGCCGAAATTACTCCAAATTCCATATGCTTAGAGAATCATGATGGTACGCTGGAATACGGCATTAATAATGCTAATTTTGAGGAAAGGGATTCGGGGTTAATGAGAAGGATTAATCCCAAGAAAAAGGGAGGATTCCAGCTCCATGCTGCAGCAGCTGGTATTATGCTCTCTTTGAGCAGCAGAAGAAAAGGGGCTCCTCATAGGTCTCCTCTTTCTTGAACGTCGAAATACAACACTAATCAATCCTAGCTATTCCTGCGCCTATAGATCTCCTCATAGGATTATATACTCGATGATCAGTGGCTTTGCTACTTGTTAACTAGTTTTGTTGGTGTTGTATTAATAAGTTTTAATTATTGAACAGCAATCACTTAGATGTAGTTAAAACTTAAATGTGCATTAATTAATTGAGGCCGAACTACAATTTATACATAAATCATGGTTAACCATGATGGTTAAATAATTGAGCTCAAAATGGCTGGCTGCGAAATATGTATATATTCTGTGAAGATGGCCTTCTGAGAACGATGCGTATATATGTCAGTTAAATTCACAAAGGAAGTGAAACAGAAGAGCCAGGTAGGACGGTACTGAGAGAGCACTGAGTTGTTGTGGTGGGGGCCATCTCAATCAAATCCGACGCGGTGGTTGTAGATGTCTGGCTATGAATACGAAAAAAGTTAAATGCTGATGGAAAAACAACAGAATGCCATGAATTTCTGAGGAACAACATTGGTCTTCTACTGTACAGTGTACACACATGATATGTTTGGTCATTGATGTCAAAATGGAAAAAAAGTAGGAGAACGAGACGAAGCAGAATGGATGGGAAATTGGGAATGGGGCTGGGGTTGGTCATCCCAACAATTAGTTTAGTGGTCAAACTAGATGAGTAGAGTGGGGACCGAAAAAGCAATAGCAACAAGCAACCAATTATCTATTATTGTGTATTGATGGAGGGGCCTCTGATCCCCCATAACCCAATCCCATGGTTTATAATAATGCTTCCTTTAATTCCGCATTAAGATTAAGACGCCTCCCCTTCTACTTCATTGCAAGGTCCGGCACAAGTGCACGCTTAAAAGCACAAACTATTTGGTTTGGTCCGACTCCAGCTCTGGCTACGGCTATGCTAGGAATCAGAAATTGTAGGTACGGTGGGATGGGTTTTTGAGGGTTTGATGATGTTGCAAACGAGGGGAGCTAGCTGCTACTACAAAAATTTATTGTTCAATTCTCACAATGATTGATTGGACATGTTTTGCAGACCGCATGTTCAAGTTGCCAGCTCACACTTGAAGCTTCTGAATCAATTTTGTTGGATTGGGACCAATCCAGGAAGCCATCGCATCACATCAAACCACAAATTCATGCTTAAACATTACAAAAGTTGAGGAGGAACTCACTTGCATAGTATCTATGAATCACAACGGAGTATATACTAATATCTTTTTTTTTTTTTTCTGTTCAATTGAAAGAGTATACACTAATATCTGTTTCCCTTTTCCTTTATATATAATATAAAATAAAAAATACACATACATTCAATTTGTCATTTCCTTTATATTTGAAATGAATATGTAAGTTGGGCAAGATGATATCACGGCGTGCAGTCAGGCTCTCACTAACTTCCCTTCTTCTTTATTAATTTGGCGGCTTATCGGTGTATAGTTTGGCATTCGTAGACCTTTCTAGCATTTTCTGCAGTTTCCACTTTTATTGTGAAAATCCCCTTCCTCGGCCCCTAAGATATATTAAGAACTGCTACCTTCAAATATATATATATATACATATAGACAGCTAATTATAAGCAAAAACGGAGTACTGATTTAGGGAACATTTTTACACCGCTCTTCATCAGACCTTTCTTCGTACTATGCATCCCCGATAATATTGATGGAGAGGAAATCAAGCTGTTTCTGAATAGTTCAGAAACGCTGTTTCTAAATTGGTCAAGAAGGTAATGAAGCTACGCAAATAAATGGTCTAAAATGTTTATTACGGGAAAATATTAAACATTTTAGCTCAACAAATAGTCCATGCAAGAATTTTGCAGAACCTCATAATAGTATCAAAACTAGATTATGATTAAAATTACAGAAACATTATTTGTTACCTTGTACAGCTGAATTTTATTGTCCAAGCCAAATGATGCATAATGGTCTTGTATACAAGCTGACCGTACTCTCTCTCTCTCTCTCTCTCTCTCTGATGCCTTAAAATGGACGAAAATTTGTACAGTAGGAGTCAAAATGCCAGTACAGACTACAGCGTACTCATCTCAGAACAACACCCAACTTGGCCTCCACTTGTTCCCTCACTTTCAACTGCATCATAATTTCATACAAAGTTCACAGTTAGCATTACCCATGTGGAGACACATCTTATACAATGATGCCACAAAAATAAGCAAAAAAAAAAAAAAAGAAAAAACAGGTAATCACTTAATCCTCATTCCATGATATACCTGTAGATCATTGATTTCCTCATCGGTAAGTGACCGTTCCATTGACCTATATGCAATCCTGTAACAGTGACTGGTCATTCCTTTCTTGTTGGTGAAGTTATCGATCAATTTCACCTGGCAAGCATAGATAGATTGTAAAAAACTCCATCTCGCTAATAATTTCTTGGGGGCATATTCTTATTGCATGCATGGACTAAAAGCAGTTTTATGAACGCACCTCCTCAACAAGATCTCCAGCAACACCTCTAACAACTTCGCAGAGGTTGTTCTCTGTAAATGAATCATTAATCCAGAAACTCATATCCTTATAACATGGAGGATACTACAAAATTTCAGTCAGAATGTCAGCAATTGAAAGAGGAGTTAGTTGCATCTAATTTTCCTTCATGAATAGAAAGCTAGGTAAGTATAATTGATAAGTATTTCTTGGTAATGTCAAAGTCATACCTTTGAATAGGGTTTAAACTTGACACCAAGCTGGCCTTTGGAGAACTACACAAAATTTAACAAAATGGATTAATTTTGAGATTTGACGAGACATGGCAACAAGTATTGCTGAAGAATGCATACTTGCGAAGTAAAACGCTCATCAGTCGTCCAAAAAAGCCGGATGTCCGGAATATCGAATAAAACCATTGCTAGTCGCTCCAGCCCAAGTCCAAAAGCCCAAGCAACATTGTCAGTCCTACCATTTCTCTTCAATATTTCTTGCTCCATCACTCCACAGCCCAACACTTCCAACCATTTTTCCTAAATACTTTAAAAAAAATCAGTACAAGTTCATTATAGAACACTCACATGAAGAAATCAATTCAGAAACTACAATTGCAAAAGGTAAACAAAATGTTACTTGGGTAGAAACTGCTCTATTTGTAATCGTGTAGGATAAGATGAAGCAACAATTTACCTAATCAGTAATAAGCCACAAAAGCCTAAAAGAAACTCTTCCAAAACTGACAAAGGAACACAAGATGCGACTCAGGAGGGGGTTGGGGGAAGGGATTGTTCTTAATAAATATTTGCAATACAGATGAAAGGGTACCTGAAAGTATATTTCCAATTCAAATGAGGGATTGGTGAAGGGAAAATAAGTGTTGATCCAACGCATTTCCACACCACCTGAAAAATTTTTCAAAACCAAGCTGAGGTTTTATGTATATAAAAGGATTCAGATATCTGTCACTTAGGTCAATATATGTTACAATGTGATGCCAGAAACTTAGCAATGAGTTAAAAGCATTAGTCAAACTTCAATTTTCTCTGACATGCAGGAATATCACAGATCCACCATTTGTGTTTGAGTCCTAATGGTTATAGAATCTGGCTGTTCAGTTCACTGTATCTTTCCGCCACATAATTACATGGTTGTTTTTGGTTCCCTCTTCCTTGTTACCGTTTCCTCCTTTATTCTTATACCTTCCGGTGTGTGTGCATGTTTGCAGAAGTAGAAGCACCCTCAGGATAGCACATTAATTCCAATTATTTATTTGGCTGTTCAGAAATAACAAACACTCTTTGGACATGGTAGATGAACTAAGTTCCAAATGTTTTGCAGGAACGAGATAAAAAGCATTGCAATCTCCTTGTTTTGTGAAATACAAACGAAACATATTTCGATCCAATTGTACCAAATAAATGGCATGCCAAACCCTCAAGACATTTCTTTAGATCCTCCGCTGCATAAGATGTAGCATCAGTACCAGATCCCTCCCAATCAGCTGGAGTAAAAACTCGTACACCTTCCATCTGAACATCATAAACAAACATGCACTTTTGAAACTCAAGAGAACAACGTAGCAGATGCCATAGTATAAACTTGTCCACTATGACCAACCTGATGGAATACAGGGTAGTGGGTAGAGTCAATTGAATCTCTGCGATAAACATCTCCAGTGACAAGGAAATGAGTATGCCCTTCTCTTAGTAATTCAGCTTGATGTGCACTTGTATGGCACCTCAGGACAGTTTGAGAATCTACATAATATGTGTCATTGTAACTCCTGCTTACATGATCAGCAGGCACCAATACATCATCAAAGTTCTGCAAGAACACAATACCAACATCCTTTTTAATGCTTTAAACTGGATGATAAACCAGAAGTTTAAAACTGAATCATTCACAAGTTGCTGGCAGGAAGCTGTAGAACAAGGATACATGCATCTATGAAATTCCATGTAGTGATATATTTGAGCTACTTTAGAAACCCAAACTGTTCTTCAAACTGACAGTGACTCATATATCTTAGTCAGGTCTCTAGTGTAAGCCTTCGAGGTAAAGTCAATAGGTCAAAATTTGACACTAATAAATGAATTTGATTTTTGTGTTTATACATCTCAATCATTAAATCATTTAAGAAACTTAAGTTGTCTAGTCCGGCAACTTGTGTCCGATTAACTCACTCGAACAAATCCCCCAAGCTTTATGTAGTCAAGTCCTGTATTTTTTTAGTATGCTATATGCGACAGACATACTCGTATAACTTAGACCCATTATATTTGCAGCAATCAGTTAATTCCTAAAACCACATATGAAGGCACTTTTAGTAAAATTTCATAGGGGACCCACATAACAGAATCCCACATTCTCTAACTCCTTCACTCATAGCAAGAATCAATAAGTAAACCCAAAATCTATCAACATAAAACAACTCAGTTTTTCCTCCTTTAATGTCTCTGTGACAGAGTTTCAACTTTCAAGGCACATGTGCCTAAGTAACTATGTCACAGCAATAAAATTGCACAATCCTTATGTATATATGAAAAGAGGAAGCAACAGACCAAGAACTTCTACAGAATTGAGCAATTACCAGCATCAAGATCATCATGAGCTAATTAACATACCGCTTTAACAGAAACTATTGGACATAAATTGTCAAACTTCTCATATTTGTTGGGGTAGTTGGTATCAAAATAGTCATAGATTGCATTTTTAAGTATGCCAAGGGGATGCTGGTCCCTCGTATGAAGCTGCAATCCAAGCTTTGAAAATATTGAATCGGGAACATTGTTTGTTGGATCATCCTTCACAATTTCTGCAAATGTTTATGTCTAGTCATTACCAATCAATGATATAATAATTTTGCAAGCAAAAGTTTGCACAGTCCACAGGACTCCATCATACACTATTATTCCACTATGTATCGCCTAAACGAGGGCGTGAGGGGGCGAAGAAAAAGCAAAAACAAAAACAAAAACAAACAAACTTGAAATTATTTGCAGCACGTTAAAGCCTTCAATGAAGAAAACTGAATGAGGACATATAGGAACAAGTCTCCTTCATTCCATTCGACCACCAAACCAACATCAATATTGTTTCTACTGCTAGGAATAAGAGTTGGGAATGGATTTTTCATTGAGGACAGGCCAACATGAGATCATGAAGGGTTAACTAATTTGCAGAAATTGTCAATACTGAATCGAGCCGAGCCACGGGTGCATGTACATTAAAAATAAAAGAATGAGAAAAACACGAAATACAGAACTAGAAGCTTTACCATCCCTGGAAATTTTGACGCCACCAAGTTCGAGAAGAGAGGCGGCGACCGATTGCCTAGACTTGCCATGGACGCCACCTTTATCTGAAAAAAGAGAAGCAGAGGAGGTAGAGAAAGATGAGAAGTGCAGGGAAAAGGCTAGGCTTCCCCTGTGGCGGAAAAGTGAAGGCTTTAAGAATAAGGCTGAGTGAGCCAATGAAAATGCCATGGAAACTCTGCTCCCAGCTTTCCCACACAGTCTCGGCTGTGGTGAAGAGAAGAGGAGCATTTTGTTCGTTTATTTGTTAGGATAAGCCGTTCATCTATGGATTTGGGCCTTTCAGAGGCCCAAATCGGAACCTCAGTCCAAGGAGCATGCAAGCAACGCAAAAAGCATGAATATCAATATGTGAAGAAATAAAAAAGAGGGCGAGAGAAAGGAAAGATTTAGTGTTAATTCCTTGAACCAAAATAAGAAGTTGGTTTGAATCCATAATTCCCTGAATGAATTAATGTATCTTAAATATATTCTCATTTTGGTTTCC
>JACFYI010003239.1:84990-95189 GCA_014898755.1 Handroanthus guayacan | reverse complement strand
ATCTAAACCAATTAAAGTCAGGTTGGACTAATTCGAATTAATCGATTAGAGAATATAACAAATAAAACTGTGTAATTCTATTAAAAAAACTAGTTGTTTGTTTTATAAATTCATCGTACACCTTCTTTTAAACATGAGCACACGACAAATGATGTTTTTGATAGAACAAAAAGATAAACTAGCACCAAAAGTTTAATTTAGTATCAAATTTGCCTTTATAGATTGGGTCTTGTGTTGCTACATTCATAATACATTATATACATGTATATATACTTTGGTTGAATTTAGTTTGGATCGTTTTTTAATTTTTAACTTGCAATTTGATATGAACCGATCAATTTTTCAAAAATCATATTTGAAATAATCCAAGGAGAACCAGTTTGGGTTGGTTTTTATTTTGGTTTAGATTTGATGGTCGATTTTGTTCAATTTGATTTAAATGTGAACGCTCCTAAATATGCTCTAGTAATAGATGTCTTTGTTCTATTGTAAACAACAAACTAACAACATATGGTAATGTTCTCTATGCTAACTACAATGAATATATCAATTCATTGCACCCTTGTTGAAAAAAAACAATGAATTTTTGTTATATAGTTTCACGCGCTTGTTAAAAAAAAACAATAAATTTTTGCTATATAGTTACACGTTATTGCGTGAATGCTAAACGATACGTATACATCATTTTTTTTTTTATTATCTTCAATTAATGTACGATTCAATATAAATGCTTCTATCTAGAAAAACCCAAACCTTAGTTATTGGTTTGCTGATAACTGAATTTGTGTGATGACCTGACCACTTTTGACACAGTAATTCACAGGAATGCAATTTCTGTTCATGCACTTTATCCCTTTCAATTCAATCACGATTCACTATTATTTCCTTTTGGTTTTGGTTTAGTCATGAGTGAATTCCTCCCTTTTATGGCAAAAAGTTTTAAACGAGTGGAGACCAAGACATGTTTCCAATGTCAGAAGTTAAGTACCCCCACTCCCATGGATTGTATCATTATTATTTTGTACTTATCAAAATAATCCTTACATCAGGATTTATAATCCTTCTTGTCCATCTTTAGGCTACGGAGATGTTAATGCCAATCTCATTGGTCTATTTGATTTTGTGGGCTTAAAAGTGGACAGTACAAAGTGTACCTTTGTAGATTGTAATTTATTTAATTGTCAAATATGGAATTAATTATTAACTTCAATTAACCACCATCTCATCCTAATTCCTATATAATATTATACAAGTCATTAAAAGATAACATAATTGCAGTTGAGATTGGGGCCGGCCTCCATGAAACTTTATTTTATTTATGAACAAAAGGAAAAGGAAAAACAGAATCAGAGGATATAAATGCAAAGCTAATAAATAAGGTTAACATTTCATTTCCTGTGCAAAGCCCGATAATGATTATCGTGTAATCAATAGTCGGGGGTCAATGCATCCAGACAAGGGAGACGGCTGCCGTGTCAGCCACCACCAATGACCAAATATCATTTCATTTATTATAGTAAAAAACGTTCCCTTTCTAATAAGCAGTAATAATTCCACCAAATGACTTGTACAATAATAAATAATGCAGTATTCTTCTATTACATCTTGTCATGGGGATGGGGATAATTAATTATATATATATATATATATATTGACAAATCACATAATTTCTTAAAAAGTCTTGCTTAGTTTAACATAAATGCCATGGATCTTCATAAATTATGAAATCCAACAGGTGTTGTTAACTTAATTAGGATCCTTTTCATTTAGTACGGGTAGAGCTGCATAATCGATATTGTACAAACCTCTTAATCGTAATTTCTTCTCTGCCCACCAACAGAATTTCTCTTTCCTCCACCTCAGTTTCCAATTCGCTGTCTTCACTTCCCTCCCTTCTCCCCTTTCACATCCGGCATCCACCGCCCACGGATGGCGGATCTCTTTCCCTCCCTCTCCGCATATGCTTACACCAACTCACGGATATATTGACACCTAATCACTATTCGTTTTTTTCTTATTTATCTGTTGTTGTGTGCAGTTGGGGTTTTAGGACGGTCCCTAGTATGAAGGACCTGCAGTTGACTGCCGCTTCCAGAAAATCTGTGCCAGATGCCGGGGAGGAGGTGACCTTGTTGAGCGCCTATGACGAGGAGAATTCTGGTGACTTGCGCCGTCTACAGGTCCGCGTCACCGGGATGACGTGTGCCGCTTGCTCCAATTCCGTGGAGTCGGCTCTTATGAGCTTACATGGCATCGTCAAGGCCTCCGTCGCCTTGCTTCAGAATAAGGCCGACGTTTCCTTCGATCCTTCCTTGCTCCAGGTTTGGTCATGTCTTTTTCTCTCTTTCTTCGTTCTTCTCTCCTTGTTTTCTTTTTCTTTCTGAACTTCCTTTAGATTCCTGCTGTCCGTCATATGCATATGCATGTGGCTTAACCTCCTCCGATGTGCTAGTTCACAAGTTGCAACTATATTATTACAATTACTAACTTTTTGAGTAGTTAAGTTGTATTGATATATTAGCTTAATTGGAAGGTTAGATAGGAATATAACAAGGAGCGTTGTGTCTTTATATTGTGTGGTTTCTTTCTTCCCTTCTATAATGCGACGCTGATTGTTTTCTTGTTATTGGGATTTTAACTGTGAGATCCAAATTTCGGCTGGTGAAGCAGTTATCTATGTTCAGTTGCTTTTTATGGTCTACCTTTCCGCCAATGGTAGTACTGGATCATGGGTTTGGCGTATCTCATGTATACTAAGCTGATTACTTCTTGGTACTTTCCATGAGTAGAGTCTGATTACTCCTTTTCATTTGCCTAATACAGATTCTGCTTGCTCAATTTCAACTGATTTAACGGCATTGCTATAGATGACATTGCTGTTCTGTTCAAATGTGGGATTACAGTTGAGAGTATAGTTGTACAGTTGAGCTCCCCTTGTGGGCATACGAGCAAAAGTTGGACAATGACTCTTGGTCTCGACACTGTTATTGACATTGAATCAGGAAACACACTACTAATATTCTTTTCGAGTCTTTGAGATACTGAGTTTATTGGGATGGCTTTGTTTCTTTCACCATCTGGGTCACTTCATGCACTCACTAGCTTATACAGATTACATGAACTGCCAGAACATCAGTTTTGTGTCGTTTTAATTTGCTATAATTTCCTAATTTGCTGATCAGTTTTTGCTTAAACTGATCAATTTCAAGTTTCTAATATTTAGACCTCTTCTCCACTCCCTGCCCCTCATTTCTACGCAGTACTGAATTAGGTAATCACTGCTAACCACTTTTGCTTATTGAAGCAGTCAGATTATAATTCTTTAAATGTTACTTCATTGTTATAGTGCTAGGTTGCTGTAGCTGTTTCCTTGCATGATCTTTATGACAAATGATATGAGCAGTGATATCATTTTCTTATAGTTCAAATATTAAGATGTGAATTTAGTTTTTAGTGGTTAGGAGGAAATTCTGGCTGAATCGTTTGTGATTCTTGATTGTCCTTTTTCCATTATGATAATTGGTAAAAGTCAAGTCTTTCTTTTGACTGTCTGAGTACAGTCATATCTATGGTTATGATTAGACTGTAATTTGTCCTGTTCTCACTTCAGGATGAAGAGATTATAAGTGCAATAGAAGATGCTGGTTTTGAGGCTGAAATTATACCTGATCCAAGTACATCTTGTTCTAAGCCACGAGGGACCTTAATAGGTCAGTTCACAATAGGAGGAATGACATGTGCATCTTGTGTAAATTCTGTAGAAGGGGTCCTAAGGAAGCTGCCAGGTGTAAAAAAGGTTGTGGTTGCCTTGGCTACTTCTTTAGGAGAGGTTGAATATGACCCATCTGTCATCAGTAAAGATGATATAATCAGTGAGATAGAAGATGCTGGTTTTGAAGCTTCATTTGTACAGAGTAACGAGCAGGGCAAACTTTTGCTAGGGGTTACTGGAATTGCAAGTGAAATGGATATTCAATTGTTAGAAGGAATGCTTTGCAACTTAAATGGTGTGAGACAATTTTATTTTGACAGAGTGTCAGATGATTTGGAAATTCATTTTGATCCGGAGCTTCTTGGTTCCAGAACAATAGTTGATGAGATTGAAAATGGCAGCTATGGAAGATTAAAGTTACTTGTCAAGAACCCATATACTAGAATGGCTTCCAAGGATCTAGAAGAGTCTTCAAACACGTTTCGGCTGTTTACTGCTAGCTTGTTTCTCAGCGTGAGTTACTCTACTGCTTGAATGTTTTATTCTTATTGACCTTGTAACATTGGTCAAATTGTGTATCTCAGTATTATCTGGAAGCAATTCGGTATGTTAATTCAGCAGAATGTCCTATCATGCTGAAGCTTACTGCTACGGTATTGTTATATGGAACTTCCTATGGCTACTAAGTCATGAGAGTTTCATGGTTAACACACTTAACAACTTAATGACCTGATCTGTATTTCTTCTCCTTTACTGATAAAGAATTCCTTATTCACTCCTACTCACTTTACTCCAGGTTCCCATTCTCTTCATGCGAGTCATCTGTCCTCGCATACCTCTATTATATTCTTTACTACTTTGGCGTTGTGGTCCCTTCCAAATGGGTGATTGGCTGAAGTGGGGCTTGGTCTCTGTTGTTCAATTTGTTGTTGGTAAGCGTTTCTACGTTGCAGCTGGCAGAGCACTCAGAAATGGTTCGACAAACATGGATGTCCTGGTTGCGCTGGGAACTTCAGCTTCATACTTTTACTCTGTATGTGCATTGCTATATGGTGCCATAACTGGATTCTGGTCTCCAACATACTTTGAAACAAGTGCTATGCTGATAACATTTGTACTTTTTGGCAAGTACTTGGAAAGTCTTGCCAAGGGAAAGACATCAGATGCTATTAAAAAGCTTGTGGAGCTTGCTCCTGCGACTGCTACGTTGCTTATCAAAGACAAAGGTATGTGTTTGTAGTTGTTGTACATGAAGTTGCTATGGGATTTGTTTGTTGACATGCATTGGAAAAGTATATGAGCACATATGAAATTTTGACCATTGGAATCCTACCTATTTTTGGTGATGGGGGTGATCTGAACAAGTACATCCAACTTGCAGGTGGACAAGTTGTAAGAGAAAGAGAAATTGATGCTCTCTTGATTCAGCCTGGTGACATATTGAAGGTACTTCCAGGGACAAAGCTTCCTGCTGATGGTTTAGTAGTTTGGGGTTCAAGTTATGTAAATGAGAGTATGGTTACTGGTGAATCTGCTCCTGTTCTGAAAGAGGTCAATTCATCAGTTATTGGTGGTACAATAAACTTGCACGGTTCGCTTCACATAGAGGCCAACAAAGTGGGATCTAACACAGTTTTAAGCCAAATTATATCTCTGGTTGAGACAGCACAGATGTCTAAAGCTCCCATCCAAAAGTTTGCTGACTTTGTGAGTAATATCTCTTCTTGATCTATCATGTTGTGGTTCGTCGGGATGCCTGGAGGGTCATAAGATTATCAGAAGTAGAGAACATTTAGAGCAGCTCGTTGAATTGTAGGGTATTGGTTAATTATTGATGTTACCACACATTAGACGCCTGGAGGATCATTGAGTATCAGAAGTAGAGAACATTTATAGCATCTTATTGAATTGTAGGATACTGGTTAATTATTGATGTTACCACACATTAGAATCTGATTTTTCCTCTCAGGTTTCATATTTATCCCCTATCTCTATCTATGTTTTAACTGGATTTTCATCTGTTTGTCCTGCCTAGTAAAGTTGATTATTTCCTCACATTGCGCACTGTGCTCACCTGCAGGTTGCAAGCATTTTTGTCCCTGCAGTAGTAACTTTGGCATTGTTCACATTACTTGGATGGTAAATTACTATTGGAAAAAAGTATTGGTCTAATTCTCGGTAATGTTGGGTGTGTATTTATTCTTCATGTAGCCATCCATGTGCAGGTATCTTTCCGGGGTTCTTGGAGCCTACCCTACGGAGTGGTTGCCAGAAAATGGCAATTATTTTGTTTTTTCTCTTATGTTCGCCATATCAGTTGTTGTGATTGCTTGTCCATGCGCACTTGGGTTGGCCACCCCGACTGCTATCATGGTTGCGACAGGGGTAGGAGCTAACAATGGTGTGCTCATAAAAGGAGGAGATGCATTGGAGAGGGCACAGAAGATCAAGTATGTCATATTTGATAAGACTGGAACCTTAACCCAGGGAAAAGCCACAGTTACCACGGCAAAAGTTTTCTCAGGCATGGATCGTGGTGAATTCCTTAAATTAGTAGCTTCAGCAGAGGTAACAGATTTCTTACTGCTAGAATTCAAGCTGTGCTCAGTCTATATTTTCTTCCTCATTTTCTCTAATCAAAATATTTCACTGACCTCTCTTTATTTATTGATATCGGACATGATTCGCATTAAACATAGGTTGAAGATAAATTAGAATAAATGTCTTGCTTGCAAATGGGTGTGTAACGGTTGAATCACATATAGAAAGCGATACATTTCATCCTTCTGTCTTTACCTTCTTTAGGCAAGCAGCTATTAATAGCATTCTCTTTTGCAATTGGGCAGCTAAACTAGATAACGTCATGTGGTGATTTAGAAGTTTCCTTGGGTAGCCAAACTTGATCATTGTCAAGACAAGTTCAAATGTTATTTCTGAAATGTTATAAGCTTTCTTTTGGTGCAGGCGGGTAGTGAACACCCATTGGCCAAGGCTATACTTGAATATGCCCGCCATTTCCATTTCTTTGACGAACCTTCTGCAGCAAAGGATGCTCAAAACCGTGGGCTGGATTCCAAGTCCTACGGATGGCTTCTTGATGCATTGGATTTTTCTGCTTTGCCTGGTCAAGGCGTCCAGTGCTTTATAGGTGGAAAAAAGATTTTGGTGAGTTATTCACCAGCTATGCATATCTGACACTTTAGAGAGGAGAAAAGGTTTCTCTTCCTAAAATATTTGTTTTTCAACAATTGTCTAAGGTTGTACGCATTTAACAGGTGGGCAACCGTAAGCTGATGACTGAAAACTGTATCACTATTCCAGATCATGTTGAAAATTTTGTTGTAGAATTGGAAGAGAGTGCCAATACAGGAGTACTTGTTGCTTATGATAATAATCTAATTGGCGTTCTAGGAATAGCAGATCCATTAAAGAGGGAAGCTGCTTTTGTTATAGAGGGCCTAATAAAAATGGGCGTCGATCCTGTCATGGTTACTGGTGATAATTGGAGAACAGCTCGGGCTGTTGCCAGGGAGGTTGGTGTTTTTTGCCATGTTTCTTTCCTCATTGTGCTGTGATTGAAGCTTTCTTTATTAATCCTATTCTATTTGCAATTTCTGAATAATTTTTAATACAAAGCACAAGGTGATTATTTCAGAAGAAGATAAAATATTTGATAAGAGCTTGGGAGTACTTCATGCCTGCCTTGAAAGTGATACAAGACATTCTTCTCCGTCTCAAGATTCTCTATTGCTATGCAGGTTGGCATTACAGATGTTAGAGCAGAAGTGATGCCTGCAGGAAAAGCTGATGTTGTTCAGTCATTACAGAAAGGTGGAAGTGTAGTTGCAATGGTGGGTGATGGAATTAATGATTCTCCAGCATTGGCAGCTGCAGATGTAGGTATGGCAATAGGTGCAGGTACAGATATTGCAATAGAAGCTGCTGACTATGTGCTAATGAAAAGCAGCTTAGAAGATGTGATAACGGCTATTGATCTTTCAAGGAAGACATTCTCCCGGATACGATGGAATTATGTGTTTGCAATGGGTTATAATGTTATCGCAATCCCGGTTGCGGCTGGGGTTTTGTTTCCTTGGCTAAAAATCAGGTTGCCACCGTGGGTAGCTGGTGCATGCATGGCCTTGTCATCTGTAAGCGTTGTGTGTTCATCTCTGCTTCTTAGGAGATATAGAAAACCCAGGCTCACCACTATACTGCAGATCACTGTAGAGTAGAATTATAACAAAATATAGAAGAAAAATGGGGACCAGAGAGGGCGTTGGGGTTATAGGAAAAGGGGGAAGGGAGGAACTCATGGTAGATGGTAACCCAGTTTTGTTTGTAGAATGTGTTGTATAATAAATGAATGTCCTTAAATGTATGTAGATGACATTGTTGTGCATTAACTTTTAAACGAAGAGAGTTGGCTCTGAACTCTGTAGTCGCACCGGCACATGTTGTTCATATTTAGAAGATGCAGTCTGTCAGGTAATGGGGTTCCTGATGATAGTGTGTTGATTTCAATTTCGAGTCTCAGACTAAAGAAGAACAAAAGGATGATTTGCTTGACTGCGTTTCTGCTTGTGAATTTCTCATCTTTCGATGCAACCTCTCTGTATTCATTTCGATCAAGTCCACAAAAAGAAAAAAACAAAATAAATAAATAAATAAATAAAATAATCTACGCAACCTGAATTTTTTTATAATTACCAAAATATTCTTTGAAATTGGGTAAGTATTATAACGCTTTTCACCTCATCTATTGGTTTAATTCATGTATAATAATAATTATACCTCTTGATGTTAAATAGAATTATAATTACACTTTCTTATTAAGTGAGACATGTAATATTTTAGAATTTTCAAGGGGTGTAATTGTAATTATTCAAACTTCACGAATATAATGATAATTATTTAAATTTTAGAAGGGCTTAGATAATTATATTAAACTTTAGGGGGTGCAAAAGTAATTGTCCCGAAGGTTAATTTGTCTCAATAAAGCTAAAATTCCCGGTGAAATTTCAGTACCAAGCGTTCAATTGAAACTTGAAAGGGGAATAAGAAACATAATCTTATCTGTATCTTCCAATTCTACCGGATGTCCCCCAAGGGATTGTACGTCCATGAATTAATTAAAAAAAAAGAAAAGAAAAAAAGAAAAAAAGAAAAAAAAGGATTGTTACCACTATAATATAATATATATATATATATATTGATAAGTAAACGGGGTTTTCAATTATTCCTATAATATTAATATAAGAAAAAATAATAATTAATAACGTTTATAATTAATATAACTTGATATATTGCGACTAAAGCCGGCAGTGGGAAGGGAGTAATTGGACGAGAGAAAAAATGGCTAAAAGCATTTCTTTCCATCCTTGTTCTTCCTCAACTCCCTCTACAAACCATAGACATCCTAGATTAGCAACCTCGAAGATTCATGCCTCTAACTTGGAGAATTATCCTCTTGCAAGCAAGATTATTGTGAAAAGTAAGTTGTTTTCGCTTCACGCTGCCTATTTCTGCATTCTCCTCACTTTGTTGTTTAATTTATTCCTTCTTGTGCTAATTCAACAAACGTTCTGTAGATTCTTCTTTAATTTCTATGTACTGATTTTATTTATCTTATTTATCCACCTGAGTTTCTTGCCTCATAAGATTAGAGCCCAGTTAGAGTTGATACGAATGCCTACAGCTTGATGATGCATCCGGGAAATACATATTTTGTAATATTGAAAGACTTACTGTTAAATTGAAGACTGAAATATTAGGGCTGTCTTCCATTCTTCGTTACTTTGTTCTCGGGACTGTCGTTTTTCTGTAGAAACAGGCAACCGAGCTCCAATATCGGGCTTGTGGGTATTCATTGCTCATTGAAATTGAGTTAATTTGTTAGTTCAGTAGCCACTTTCGCAGGTCCAAGTTCATTCTCTAGTTACACGGATTGGAGGGATTGGATGGTTTCATCTTACTTGTATTTAATAATAGGTCTTTAAAACTATACTCCCTAATAAGCAATTTTACTCTAGCTTCTTTGCATTGATGTTTCTGGATTTTCTGCTCACTCCTTGCTTTTAGTTAAATAGCAAATGACCCGTGAAGTTCCTTTGTGTATGGAAAGGGAGTAAAGAAATGTGACTAAGAGAAACTTCACCGTATAAAGGATTCTTTTCAAGCCTCAAGCCAATTTGTCATGGTATGCAAAAGTTTTTAGCTTCTTCAAATGGCAAGTGATATATCTGAACACAGCTTCTGAAATTTGTTTCAATGGCATCGTAGAACAGGAGAAGTTTAGTTGTAAATTACTTTTTCGGCTTATAGCTGCTATTTGCAGTTAATATAGGTCCGTGGTTCATGCTCAGAGCCTGGGTCTACAGTCTACTGCAGTTCCTCATGCACTTCCCCAATTTCATGAATCTTAATTGGAAGGTGATCAAGACTAATCCCAGTTAGCTACCACCCTTGGGTGAAGTGCCACCATCTC
>JACFYI010003239.1:58001-68715 GCA_014898755.1 Handroanthus guayacan | reverse complement strand
CAACGAAATATTATCACAAGTTTTACTTTTTATGGATTATGAAAACTGGAATTTAGTGAAACTAGTATGGAATTGAATGGAGTAATGCAAATTCCAGAAAGTAAAGTAACTCAATAATTTATAGCAGTTCGGCAAGTTTAATCCACTACCTAAGCTCTTGCTTAGGATTTTTGACCTGTCAAAATATTAATAATATTAATAAATGGAATAATGGAGTTCTACAATTTTGATAGTAATGATAAAGAGAATAGAGATAGAAATAATTTAGAAGGGTTGCTTTCAAATGAGAGCAAACAGATGATCCCAAATGGGTCAGTTCACTGAATGGCGCTGGAACCACCCATGCAACACAGAGCACTGGGAAGTCTTTTCCAGAAGACCCTAAACAAGAATTGTGAAGCTACAATTGCCACTCAGTGTCAAGGACTGGACTTCACTTACAAACTGGTACTGAGTTAACTGAATAGGTTCCAACAACCACAATAATTGTGTCTCTTCACCAAATGGTCTCTCAAAAAATCACAGCAAGATAGAGAGCAAAATAACAACAATAATTGCAACTGCACTTAGAGAAAGTATATGAGCGATCACAACTCAATAATTTAATGATACAAGAAGTGTAGCTTTATAAATCATGATTTCCAATGGTCATCTAACATATGTGTATCTCATCTTTCCATAGATACATAAGGAGACACCACGATTAAAGGGATGTGTTGTGATGTTACCAAAATGATTGATGATTCTCCAAGATCATAGGGATGCTTATCAAGCTGTAATCATTTCCAAACTTAGCAGTGTAGAGTGGCATGCAACTTTGCAAGAGTGGGGCTAATATTTCAATAATTGTGAAATCAATAAACTTAACATAATTAGAGGAGACTTAACAGGCTACACTAGAAAGAAAGACTTTCATTATGATGCCCCACTGGTATTTCACTTCAGAATACAAAATCATAAAGCTTAATACAGCTCTAACAACAGATAACACAATTAATTCTTCAATTCTACACGTTATGAGAAAACGAAATTGAATAAACAGCCAATACCGAAACGATTCTGATCATCAATAGATTTCACTCTGACCCAAGGAACCTGGCCACGAGAAACAGTCCTGCCGATAAGTTTCACCACTATTGCATGCTTGATTTGTGAATCCATTCTGCCAAGAGAATGTTAGGGGAGATAAATCACATATTTGCATCATGGCAAGAGACACAAGTAATCCTAGTTAAGCAAAGTATATTGTATAAACTCATTGAGTTGCGCAGCAGATAATCATAATTATTCGTAGTGCTTCCAACAATAAAAAGAAATAAATCAACATTTTTTTTTCAACAACAACGAGCAAACTATAGTGGGAAAGCACATGTGAATCGCTCAGCATTACCAAGTGATCAAAATTAGCTTTTCAGCATTGCAGAGAAACAAGCACAGACTCTTATCACAAAGAGGGGTGCCAGTATAATAGGAACCAGAAACGGGGCAGCATTATTTCGGAAAAAAAGAGGATTAAGAGAAGTTGTTCATGCAACCATCAAAAGCCACATGGCAGTACTCTCGATTGTGGTTTTCACTCAGGCGACATATCCACATTATTAAAGTACTTAGGAAAAGAAGATATTAAGAGAACAGGGGACTTTTCCAACATTACATTCATAAACTACACTATGAGATAAAAAAATCTAATCCTGCATAACGCAAAGCAGGCAGAACCTTCAAACTGACAGACAGAAAACGTTAAAGTTAATCACAGGCTAAAATAAAATCCCGCTGCTCAAAGAACTAATAAAGCTTGAATGAATGGAGCGAGCCTATCGCCGAACAAATAGTAAGATGTGAAGAAATATATTATTGAAGAGGCAAGATTCTGAAGGAACCTGTACTTGACAGAAGCAAAGAGAAACGGAGTGGTGGCCAAGAGAAATTCTTTCTCTTTTGTAAATTTTACTATTGCAGTCTTGTGAAAATGGATACCATATTGTATCGACAATATACTCAATCAATGGGCAAGTGATATGATGATACGAAAGAAAGAATATCATATTTCATGTTCTTCCACGTGATGAGCTGATATAAGAATCTCATTAAGTAATAATATGACAATCTTTACTCATTCTTTTATTTGGATAATTTAATGTTTACTTCGTCTAATTACACATAATACCTTGCAATTTTTCACTCCACTTCTTGCTCAGCAGAATATGCATATACTGTAACATATATATGGCATCAATAAAACAAATAGTCCTGTAACTAAGAACAAAAAATAGGAAACTGCAGGTTAGTATAAACATTACAACGAAGTTAGTATTGTTACTTATTTTGGGGGTCTTGTGCATCGGATTTTTTTAAAAGATTGTTAACTCGATCCAATAATCAATTGTCAATCCGCTTATATTTAAGATTTAATGTATGTGTATGGATGGCTTGAAGTGAAGGCAAGACAAATGAGTAATGTTGCAGTAGAAACGAAATGTTCCGATGATGTTGCACCAAATGCTCAATAATTGGATCATTAAATAAATACAATGATCTTGCCAACAGTAGAGGCACCATTATCAGAGGCACTCTTATTTGTAATTATTAACACATGCACTGTGCAAATATACACCATGTGCCTAAGCCTTCAATCGCAAATTGCATTCGCTCCTACTTGTGCAAACTCAAGATTTGTTACTTATTAAAGGAAACTCAATATATGTTTAAATCTGCAGAGTAGCACCAGAAGAAGAAAATATCCATCGTAACAGCCTGCTTATATGGAATCACAAACAAATTAAGCGGCAGCATCAGCGGTAGATGACACCATTTTGAGGACGAATACTGGATCGCCCACTTTGATGCTCTTTCCCTTTCCTTGTCCTAGAGAATCAGTACAGACCATGTTCTGCCCAAAATATACCTGAAATATTGTCATAAAGTTGATGTTCACAAAACCATTCCAATTCTTAATATGCCTGCAGCTAAAGGAGAAAACTATAAAAAGTTGTATTGCTCCTATATTTACCCTCCCTTTCTGCTTCTTCTTGTTTGGCCGCAAGACTTCATCTGTGCGGAAGCTCATCAGAGTGTCTGTAGGCTCAGAGCTAGCCACGGCAGTTTCTTGATTAATTGTTGGTACCTGGAATTATGACCAATTTTCCATTCCATGATCAGGATATAATGTGAAACAGGACGATCTGCATGCATGATACTTCCAAAGTGTTGAGGGAA
This sequence comes from Handroanthus guayacan, assembly GCA_014898755.1. Classification (NCBI taxonomy): domain Eukaryota; kingdom Viridiplantae; phylum Streptophyta; class Magnoliopsida; order Lamiales; family Bignoniaceae; genus Handroanthus; species Handroanthus guayacan. The sequence goes on along the minus strand of JACFYI010003239.1, from coordinate 65,499 downwards.
TTATATTGGCTTTTACCTTACACCGAGAGCATAATTTGACCCCTTGGAATGTTAATTTATCTATCCTGATCTCTGTCCATAAATCTTCCGAAAATGGTTCACATCCATCCACCAGAATGCTGCAGGCAAGAGCTACTTAGTAATTTATATGCTTTTTTCACACAACATATAATCTATAAAAGAGAAAAGGTGAAAGAATTAATCACTCAAATATGGGGAATCGGAAACCCGAAACTTGATGCATATTGACAACAAACATACGTACCCAAGCTCATGTACCATAGCCTACAAGAACCAGACACTTGGGTCTTATGATTACTATGGTTAATTTTGAGTAGGAGAAGGTTCTTTACACATTACAATTTTATATGCCTTTGTTACTTAATGGAAAACAAAATAAGACATCAGAAAAACAAATACTTGGGTCTGAAACGGTTGACGGGTACAGGTTCCTTGAGAAGAGCATTTAAGGCATTCAATGATCCCTGCAAAGCATATGATTGACAGACATATAATATCATCCAAGTTTTATCCATGGTCATGAAAAAATTAATGTTAGCTGAATTCAGTGGTAAAATCAACAGACCTGAGACAGCAAGAGGAATGGATATTGATCAGAAAACATAACTCTGTAGCCATGCGCATAATTACGGTCCACAGTCCTTACCTCTGATGCTGCATCAAGGAACAAAAAGCCAAAATGTATGGTTAATGTATGGGGTCTAATACACAGTCATAGTTCCTACTCTATTCATGAATCTCAAGATGGAATGATAATTCTGTAAATGATTTATTATTATTATTATTATTATTATTATTATTTATTTTATTTTTTTTCTGGAATCAAACAGGCATCATATGTACAATGACAAGGAACCAAACATTGAACTATGCATGTGGCTGAGAGCCCCCGCTGAACTGCATGGAAATGCAGGCAATGAAGAAAGATACATCACATTCCCAAATAAACAAGTCATATTGAAAATTGGCCGTGCAGAATACTTCCAATTCATGGGATTCAGTGTTCTACCATCATCAAAACGCACTAGCCTGCTGGGCTTCCCGAGATAACGAGAGAACCATTGCGCGGCAGCAGCTCCTTCATCCACTGCAGATCCGGACCATTCCCACACTGAGATACCCTCCACTGCTTTAGCTGATTTAGTCAATGGAACCTTCAGCACGTCCATACAAGGAGCCTTTATCACTGTAGAAGGATGCAAATTGTTACCTTAATAAAAATTGTGTCTACTGATTGATTCAAGAATAGAACCAAAAAGTTTGTTTCTGCAATTCTATTTTACATCTTATTATTTCCTCTGCCATTTGGTAGAGACCAAACCCCTGATAGTAGTCATGTACATAATTTTCTGAAAGGAAACAGTATGCTTTAGATCCTACAATATTCTAATGTCATATATATGATACTATGAGATGCAGATAAAATTATCATTTTGACAAACCAAAATCAAAGGAAAGAGAAATGAGACACGTTAAATTTCACTAGAAATGTTATTAACTTGAAATTTCACTAGCTTTCTCTCCTAGACACAGCAACAATAGCAAAAACACGCAAAGGTCAAAATAGGTTATGGTAAGGGCCGTACCGAATTATGGGGTGACTAATAAGCACCTTTTCTCAAAGAAGTAAATTTAAGATAACATGTTTAGATGCCTTATTGACTATGGGTACAATATTATGCATACTATATGTGTGTATTAGACAAGTCAAATGACAGTGTGTGCAAAGGCAACGGAGATGGAGACTAGATGGAAGCAGAATCTTGACAAGTTAAACATATAAGGGAAATCAATCTACGTCTAATTGACCATCCTGGCATAAATATTTAATGTAATCAGAAGTTTGTGGTTAAACCTAAATATGAGTGCTTATTTGGTTCCCAATCCACAGCAAATGCTTCATTTGGCAGTTGAACTTCGACTAGAGCAAGCTTTGGTTCAACTCTTTGAGTATAAGCCCTGCCACTGGAATTCACCACTAGCCATTGTCGATCCCATCGAAATCCTATATGCACAAAACAGAGCTGCTTAGAAACTTGGATGATATAGAACTACAAAATGGGGTCGGGCAAATTGGATCTTGTACCCCTGTGATATGCCTAATTGGCAAATGGCCCGTGAAAAAGAAAAAAATTAGCTGATTGCATTGTTATATTTTCAAAAAATTGCAATTGACCATTGAATTCAAAAGGTGCTTTACACATGCTCATTCTACAAGTACTATTGTGATTTGGCCATTGAAATATCATTTTTATATATCCTTTCTTTTTAAGTTATTTTCACTCTCGACTATCAAGATTCTCAAGTTAGATGCCAATTTTAAGGAGAATTAAGTGGTTTCCATTGAGATTTGGAATAGAAATTCCCAAAATTCTAGGGTTTAGCAGATAGGATGATTCGAACAAAGTGACAGGAACTAAAAAATAGTTGTGCTCACAATCCTGTTTGAATTTATTTTATATGAGGATAATTTCCTCTAAATTTAGTGGTCAATTGCAATTTTTTTGATAACAAGGCACAATCAACTAGATTTTTTTAACAAAGGATATTTGCCAGTTAGGCATATCATAGGGATAGTAAATGTGATTTACCCAGATGGTGCCTAAATGCCCTAGTGCAAAATGAAATACCAAAAAACAAATCAAATGTAACAAGTAATCGAGATGCATAAAACAAAGCTGCTTTGGAACTTGGATTGCATAGAACTAGAAGACGGCAGCTGAATGCCCAGGTGCAAAACGAAGAACCGAAGAAAGGCGTTCAAAATACAAAGTTGAAGAAGGTGAAATTGAATGATACCAGTGGTAGAGAGGGGCGCTTGAGGAAGAGAAATTCCACGGCATGATTTGATTGGGTACACAAATAAGGACTTTACTGTAGCTACCACACCTCTACCTTCCTCTGCCATCCTTTCTAGTTTCTCAACTCCAATGCTATAACACGACTGCCCTGGTTTACAGGAAGCAAATACTAGTATATATACTACTTAATAAATGGAGGGGTCCGCCCTCTTGGATATTTCGTGAATCCTGATTCTTGTCCATGATTGAGATGGGACCGCCAATACTCACCGACCCAACCCGTGGCCTGTGAACTTTTCTGTCTTCTTTCGATTTCGAGGAGAGATAAGGTGAATGAATAAAAAAGATGCATTGAGATTTGATGATCATGTCTGTGACATACTAAAGTGGAAAATGAAATTGAAGGTAAAGGGACAGCGATACCAGATAAGCTCAAACTATCAATGATATTCATACCAGATAAGCTCAAACAATTAATTGCCAACTAGTAGCTACATGCTGCTGTTGCTAATGCTGCAGAAGATGTGCAAATCCATCAACTTTCGCCACCTACTTCCAATTTTATTGTCAGATTTTATTTCATCATTTTTAATTACTACTTACTAGCAAACGACAAGAAACGAATTAGTATACTCATTCTTCCTCCAATCTCTAGTGTTCTCAATTTTCTGCATCCCGTCCCCACTAGTTTTTTGTAACGTTACTTATTTTATTGAGTTTTTAAGAAATCACGGAAAGAGCTACCATAAATTCTGTCTACAATATGTTAGGGTTTGGGACATGACAGATGAAAACAAGAAATTGCGTAGAAAAGGGCAGCAGGACCACTTTGTCAAGAAGATGCATATATCCATTTCCCCTTTCTGAGGCTATCAAGTATCAACTTTTTCCGGTATCTACATTTTATTTTTTACCTCTAAAACTTTCTCTTTCTGGTTCTGGGAGTGAGAACCAAATATTCTGTACTTTGAATATATCTTTATGTAAATGTGGCACCATCGAGAATATATAAAGATATTCTTTATGATGAAGGAGAATACATAAAGATATACTGCTATGTATTATCGTCTCCGAAATGTACATTTTGTGAGAATTTTAATGGGCTAAATACATTTTACCCCCTTGTATTATGTCTAATTGGTAGTTTTCCCCCTAACTTTGGTAAATTGGCAAATTCCTCCCTGTAAATTGCAAAATCATGATAAGAGAACCTCAATGTGAGTGTTGTACACGCGTGCGTAGTGGGAATTGGGATGCAAATTTCATAGTTTATACAACTAAAAAGTCAATTTTACCCTTTCTTTTGTATTAAATTTGCTAACCCATCTTCCTCCTTCATTTTAACTCTTTAGCCACAATTTTATTATTGTAAAAGGTTGAAAAAAGCAAAAATATCTTCAAGCAACACAATAAGAAAAAGACAAACTTAAACCTTGAATAGAGATTGTTGAAAACATATTTATATTGAAAAAAAAAAAAAAAACAAACTTTCTACAATAACATACAGTGAAATGAACAGAGATGCTTAATTGCAATATTTACTTTGCAAAAAAATCATACTTTTCGTAACAATGTGTTGTGGAATAAATTAAAAAAAAAACCCTAAGGCAAAAAAAATAAAATTACAAAATTAAAATGAAGGAACTAACCCAATCATACTTCAATCGCATTGATGTTCGAGGGAAAACTTTTTCTATACCCACCCACAAAGCAAACTTGAGATTTCCACCCATAACAACAATTTCTCTTCAAAATATATGAATAAACAAATGAAAGCTAAAATAATTTTGCATACACAACAAAACCAAGATTTGCATTTAAGAATGGAGTTTCTAAGATTTTTTTCAAAAAATAGGGTTTCGAAAGTATCTAATGTCTGGGCTTCACAAACTCAACGTTTTTTCCTATAAATATAGGGGTAATTCTGTCATTTCATAATTCAAAATTTTGAAAATAGTAGCTGGGGCGAGTGAGTATAATTTTGCACTTTATAAAGGAGAATTTGCCAATTTTCCAAAGTCAGGGGAAAAACTGCCAATTAGACATAATATAAGGGGGTAAAATATATTTAACTAGAGTTTTAATGTACCCATTTGAGGTCCTAACCTTGGCTTAATTTTTAAGCATGTTGTGCTTAATTAAAATTATGAAATTTGATACTAATTTGAATATCTCAGTGAGGAGATGATTATTATGTGGGTACATATTAAAATTCATCAAATGTGAATCAGAAAATTGAAGCTAAAGTGGGTAAGGTTAGAAGTTATTATGAGAACATACTATCCCACATAGGGAATTCAAAGTTAATGAGACTAGCTTAAAAGGCTCAAGATGGGACAAAGGGATTCAACTAGTTGGCGGTACCACTAGTCTGTCTAGGAAGAGAGACCAACATGTGATAGGGTTTGGTCCAAACCCACACATGCCCGCGCCACTTGCACTGATGCGGTTCACTTAATTCTTTTGGACCGGACTGGATTTAAATTTATTTTATTTTATTTTATTTTTAACTCTTCCAGAAGGCTTTTGAGGAATGGGTGTGAGTCTCGTATCTTTTAGAGTGTTCAGACATAATGTGTATATTAAAATTCAATTTTTTGCCGAAAAGACACACATTGTGTCTAATGCATTAGTAGTTGCAACCTTGCATTTAAACACGACATTGTCTATAAATAGGAATGCATACCCGAGCATATAGAAGATATTATAGAAAACATACATTTTGCTACTATCACTAAATTGCACACTAATATACACTGTTCATTTTGAGAGTTTCAAGTCCGCCAAGGTTCACAGAACCGTTCTATTAGAGTGCTACCTTAGGCCGGTGATTAATAATTGTATCTTGGGAGGTTTTTGCTAACCTTTATAGCACCGTGTGAAAGACAACAAAATCTTAAAGAAACTGTTCTATGGATAGACCTCAACTTAATTAAAGGTTTTAATTTTATGTCTTATTTATGTTTTTGCTATGTTTTAAGTGTAAGTCCAAGTTTGATTCATGTCGACTTGATATATTTTGTTTATCAAGTGATCATATTCTATTTTTCAAATAATTATATGCATATGTTACATGATTCGTTTTCTAAAACACACAAGTACGTACAATTTACATGTCTAACACATACAAAAATGAAGATAACAATAACTGTAGTAATCACATATCAAGAATAAGATCTCACTCAAACCAAGTTCAGTTACACACGACTGATGACTCTCCTCTTTGGTTGTGCTACTCTAGCCCCAAAACACAATGCCCTCGGACATAATGTTATAATAATAATAATAATAAGGGATAATTACTTCAACAACACTAGAGTTTAAATAACTACAAAAACACTCCATGATATTTGAATAATTACCATTACATCATATACAATTAGTTTAGCTAGTGAATATTTACAATTAACCCCCTCTTAAAAATTTTGAAACATTACAAATAGACCCCTTAGGATGAGAGGGTATGGTTGTAATTATATGTCAGTTCAGGAAGTGTAATTGTAATTATTTATTAGCAAAGCTAATCCATAGGGGTGCAATAGTAATTATCCAAGTTTAAGAAGATATTTTCATAATTATGACAAGCCTCAGGGAGTTGAGTAATTATCCGTAATATAATAATAATAATAATAATTATTATTATTATTATTATTATTATTATTATTATTATTACTACTACTACAACAGTAACACCAACACCAACACCACCACCAACAACAACAACAATAACAATAACAACAAAATTAGCTAATTTTATTATGTGTTTAAATAAACAAGGGGTGACAGCCATTTAATGAGTGCCCTTTTTCCAAGTACTAGCATTCTTGCACATGGTTTCTGTGGTGATGCTTTAAATATTAAGTGTTATTTGTGCTTATGTCCCTTTCACTATAATAAAACTTAGAGTAAATTGCACTTTGTCCCCCAACCTATAAGATATTGTGCACTTGGTCTACAACTTTTGCGTTTTTACACTTTGCCTCTTAACTGTTTAAAAATGTGTGCCTTTACCCATTTTAGTGAAAACCAATAAAATATTCCCGAATATTCTGGTTTGCCTTCACAAAATTCTGATATTGAAGGGTAGTTTTGTCCTTTAAGATGTAAATAAGGGTTCTTCGGTAATCTAAATTAAAAGACACTCCATTGCACTTGTTTTTAACTTCTTGTCCATTCTGGTTGAGGAAGAAGACCTCCCACCGGTTCAAAAGTTTCCCAGTTGTACAATTGAAAGTTCGAAGGTGCTGCTTTGGAGGAAGATTTTTGTGAAGAATATCCATCATCCATGGTACTGAAAGAACAAGAACAACTTTCAAATCCTAACAAGGGCATAGACTGAATTGTAGAGATAGCTGTGGTAGCCACAGGGCTTATTCTTCGAGATGTTCGATAGGGAAAAACAAGCAGTGCTCCCCTATGCAAATGAGTGACTAGTTTGATGCGGCTACCGACTGACCTCATCAATATGTTTGATGTTCCACCATCTAGTAATATGTGAACTTGAACATTGGTAGATGGAGTCACGGAAGCTGCTGCATCGGCAGCTTATACTATAGCAAAGCTGCTTTCCTTTGCTTTTCTTGATGAGCTATCTTTAGGGATTATAGGCATTCTGGGAGGTAACATAGACTCCACCAAGGCAAACTGTCTCTACAAGTGTCCCAAGCCAAGCAGAC